>CANNZV010002197.1:0-109453 GCA_947561585.1 Caprella mutica | reverse complement strand
CTTGAAGATATTTTAAAGTGAATAGAACAATATATACAAGCACCGCTTTTATAACCAAAATCACAACTTATTCTTATTACAAATAGTAATGAGTTGGTCATATTTTTATAAAATTGTAACTCCTTGAAAATTTGGTTCTCTATGAGTTCAAATTAAAGAAAATGTTTAGAGGCCACGACTTAGAATAAAGATGAAAGCTCTGTGATGAAAGTTCAAAGTAATGAATGCATTAATTAAAATTTGACCATAGATTAACTCTCACTCAGTAATATAGGTCATAATAGTTGAGTAATTAGTCTGATATTTTGACTTATATAATTGTGTTTCATTGAACAATCAGGAATTTTGTGCTCTGTGAAATATTTTTAGCAATAGGGTATATGTTCCAAGTTATTAATAGGGTCTATATTTTTTTGAACACGTGATAAAGGAAAATATAATCATTATTATTAAACCACTATTTAATTAGTAACATAATAGCTGAAGGTATGATACCATTTGAAATAAAAGTTAAATAATAGGTAGTTATTATATATAGATTTATTGAGTCCGATTATCACTTTAAGTTTGATGATCTATAATGTGAATCACTGAATTTTAATAGTCTCATTTGCAGCTTTTGGCACTAGGTGAAAGCTCAAGTTATCGGATATGGGGTTCCGCATTTTACGTAGAAAAATTATTTATGTATTAATTTCTATTTCTAAACTTGTATTTTACGTACTGGTATCATGGATACCAATTTAGGTAAGAATTTAATAATGATAATTATTATATTTATTTCTTACATATTCGAAAATGTGGAACCGTCCGATAACAGAGAATTTACTCTAAAATGGAACATGTTAAATAGCCCACCAACTTTTAATTATTGACGTTAAGTAGAGGTTTAACCAGAGGCCATGTCGCTGACGTCAAAAGGAAATGAAATACAAGGGACTGGAAGAAGCAGTCAGAAAAGAAAGTGGCTAGATGGACAAAGTCACGAAGCTCATGGATGCTGAAAAGCTACTCCGTGATTGCTGTCACTTACCTAGTAATGTGGCTGCACTCAAGGAAGGAAGAGGGAAATGAAGAGGAGAGGTGATAGTAAATGAAATCTACGAGCCTACCTAACACAAAATCTAAGACCTCGTACGTAATTGTAGAGCGCTATCCTCTTAAACTGCATGGAGAGTTAAAAACACTATATACATGGTAAATATAAAATAGACAATACATAATCCAAACTACAACAGTTTGGACGCCACCCCCTTCTCTTCTATTCACCAATGACAGCTTCAGGAGCCCCTCCGGGCTTATTTACAATAAGCAGTTTAGATAGATTCATCACATTAAATGCAGCCATCGAAAAATCACTTGATTGGTTATCCATTTCGTTTTCACAGTACTGGAGGAACATTGTTCAACAACCGATGTTCCAATATCGCTTACTTTTCGTTGATCCAGTTCACAATCGCACCAGCGTGCCAATGCTCAATCGTAAACTTACAACTGCCGTAGTCCCCTATAAGTGTATTAATTATTGGGAATAGTTTAAAGGGAGCACTACATATGTTATATAGAAAGCTACAATCCAATTGAATAGAAATTATTCTTACATTTCTATACGTATTATAAAACAGGAAGATAAGAAAATGAATTTCCAAATTTGAAACGATTTTTTAAAACTACGTATCGGTTTTCGCACTTCTGGTCGAAGTATAAATTCATATATCGTTTGGAAACAGACATGCTGACATCAAGATGATGCTGTTAAAACCATGAATAGGTTTTCGTGTTTCTACTCGGAGTGTAAATTCAGATATCATTTAGAAACAGACATTCTGATATCTACTATGAGTCGAAATGGTTGCTAAGTCGATACCCACCGTTAGCGCTACGAATTCGACAGCAAACGGCATCGAATCGACATTCATATGTTTGTTGGGATATAATATATCATTTAATAACGTTAGTAGAAGATCTGACAGGCATTAGTAAGCAAGGAGAATTTACTTGATTTTATTATGTAATTTTACAACAGCATTTTAACATACGGTACTTTATAGTGATGCGATTCTAGTAGTCTGATAGTACATTATCACATGGTCTCTTTTCTCTTATAGTACATCATCACAGTGACTCTTTTCTCTGATAGTACACCATCGCAGTGACTCTTTTCTCTGATTGTACATCATCACAGTGACTCTTTTCTCTGATAGTACACCATCACAGTGACTCTTTTCTCTGATAGTACACCATCACAGTGACTCTTTTCTCTGATAGTACACCATCACAGTGACTCTTTTCTCTGATAGTACATTATCACAGTGACTCTTTTCTCTGATAGTACATCATCACAGTGACTCTTTTCTCTGATAGTACATCATCACAGTGACTCTTTTCTCTGATAGTACATCATCACAGTGACTCTTTTCTCTGATAGTACATCATCAAAGTGACTCTTTTCTCTGATAGTACATCATCACAGTGACTCTTTTCTCTGTTAGTACATCATCACAGTGACTCTTGAAATATAATAGCTGAAACTAAATTATCAGATAGGTAATATTTAAAAATAATAGTTAATAAATAACAACTAGATAATTAACGTATACATCTTTTTTTATTTCTTTAGGTACCTGTTTTGTTATACAATTATTCAAAAAAGGATATTGCGTCATTTCTTTGTTTAAAAACAATGAAGCTGCAACACTGCTAACCTATCCGAATTCCTGCAATTTACAGTCAGTGTTAGTTTTCGGAAAAAATAGGGTGAAACATGACAGAATAAATAACAATTATAAATCCAAATGAATATAAACTATATTTATTTTTAATATACGTAGATATTATTCTTTTGTTTTCTCTCTGTCATTAGAAAATTATTATTCAACTGTAGATTGCGACATTTCTTATGCTATAAACAGTGGAATGGCAACACCGCTTTATAACCGTTTTTCCCGCTTTTCGAAATAGCGTTCAGTTTTCAGCCGAGATCAATGTGAATCATTTCGATCTGTGTTACTTCATCTGCTACAAAACTTCTTGTGTTAAAACCTAGAAAAAATATTTAAAAAGCAATTATGTCTCTTAGGAACTATTATAAAATAAAAAAATCTTGTAGGTAGTGACTTTGCAAGTGAACTTTTAAGTGAAAATGCTCTTCCTCTCTTCTCGGTCTGTCCTCGGACTCCCAAGACAATAGGTAACCCTGTCATTGAACAAAGTGAGAATATTATGAAAACAACACTGAAAATAATGTTGATGTGCACTCATTGAATGAACACCTTTCAAAGAGGTGTTCCACAAATTTTTCAGATCAACCAGATAAATAAGCAGTCATGATACGGTGATACATACCATCATCATCATACCTGTAACCTATTCAGTGTACTAGTTAAATGTGTGTATGTGTCTTGCTCCAGTTTGTATTTGGTGCACTGAACTACTCTGATTTTTTCAAAAATCTGATAGGTAGTAAATAGGTAGGTAGCTGCCAACATTTTTCATCAATTTGTCTAGGTACCTAGTCCTTCAACATTTTTCCAGTTTCTCCTCCAAAAATTAATGGTAATACCTAGGTATATGAATTACCTAATATCTACCTAGCTAAATATCCTCCATCATTGCAGGAATTTTTTTATTAGAGAAATTGAAGCTATCTCTCGAGATATCTTTGAAATTTACCACCAAATACAATCTGGGTCTTGCTTCCATACTCTTATAAATTCATAATTTTTCCATTACTCAGTCTGTATTTGGCAATCTGAACTCTGAATTAAATTTGATAGGCTAACTTAGATGAAAACTCGTCTGTATTTGGGCTTGGCCCAGACTCCCAGTCTGTATTTCGTGGTAAATTCCACCGAAAAATAGGTGCTTTCTGTAAAAAGTCAGTGGAATTTTTTGCACCAAATACAGACCGGGACTTGGCGATGAACTCTACTAATTATTCCTAGAATTTAGGTCAGAATGTATTTTTTCAGAATTTTTCCCCTCTGTGTCTGATAATAATATTCTAGCCAAGGTCCCAGACCCAAGGTGGTGGATTTTTAGCTATACCTACCTATTTATTCCCCAGTCTGTATTTCGGTGGAATTTTTTCCCCTTTAAAAATAATATTGTGACAAAGTCTTTTGATTTTTAGCTATTTATTCCTATGTTACCATTAATTTTTGATGGATAAATTGTGAAAATGTTGGTGGATCAGCCAAATTACTGGAAATTTATGGTGGATTTTTTCAGCTTTTTGAAAAAGTCAGTGGGATTTTGTGCACCAAATACAAATTAGTTTATTCCTATGATATAATGATACCATTAATTGTTGGTGGATTAATAAAGAAAATGTTGGTTGATCCCGAATCTTGATCTGTATTTGGTTCACAAAGTCTCACTGAGACACTGACTTTTAAAAAAACTGAAAAAATCCAACATAAATTTCCAGTAGCTAATTGACTAATTCAGCTGATCCACCAAGATTTTCTCAATCTATCCACCGTAATGAATGGTACCTAACATTCTAACATAGGAATAAATAGTTATTAGGGTAAGTTCCGTGTTATCGCACGATTCCATATTTTCAAACACGTAAAAATCTTTATATAATAATCATTATTCAACTTTTATTTCAATTGGTATCCATGATACCAATTAGAATAGAAGTTAAATAATAATTATAGAGATCTACCAACTTTCCAAGTAGCTAATAAAATAAAGCATGTCCAAACTCGCCATTTTAATGGCGATTTTGTGACAGTTATTTTGAGCCTTCAATTGCAAATGGCGAGTTTTATCTATTTTTCTCCTATGCTACAATACATGTTTTAAAGTATGGACAAAGTCGCCACTTGGCACTTGCCAGTATATTGGCAACTTTTGAGGGTTTAAATGAGTTGAAAAACATGTAAATAACGATTAAATCACTCCCAAAACAGTCTCAAGAGATGCACATGCATCAGACTAAGAGCATAAACTGCACAATGATGTTTCCAAGTGTAAAATCTTTAGTAGAGAGTCAAATTTCTCCTTTAAATTATCTTAAATGTGGCGACCTTGTTCCATTTTCTCACTAAACTTGTGACTTTCCTGCCACACCTTGAAACATGGACTACAATGTTATTTTGGAGAGAATTTATGAAAAATTTATCATTTTGGAGAGAATTTGTTGAATTTTGGAGAGAGCTGGAGAGACAAATGGCGAGTTTATGAGAGATGCTATTTTACTTGCCGGGCGACTTTGCCAGAATATTATTTTCAAAGGGGCTAAATTCTAGTGACGATGACCCCAGTCTGCAGAATATGGGATGTTTTTAACATTTTCTATGCGAACAATTCCTAATTTCCTCCTATATTTACATGTATTTTACATTTCTACTGAGAAAAAGTCTAAATATTATAATATAGAGGATTTCTTGGAGAACAGTTTACCAGTTCCTGCAGTCGCCAGTCTGGAATTCTACTGACATATCGATGAAATTTACCATAAAATATAGACTGGATTTAGGTTAGATCAGCCAAATTAAAATTATTGCAAATTCTTAGTGAATTTTTTAACCTTTTTAAAAAAAGTCAGTGGGATTTTGTGCACCAAATACACCAAATTGTATTTGATGATAAATTCCAATGATATGACGACAGATATTCAATTTCTCTAATAAAAAAATTCCTGCAATATCGAAGGATATTTAACTATTAATTCCTATATTAAAGTATATTATCATTAATTTTTGAAGGGGAAACTGGAAAAATGTTGGAGGACTAGACCAGTCACCAATTGATGAAAAATGTTGGCAGCTATTTCTCAGATTTTTGAAAAAGTCAGAGGAGTTCTGTGCACCAAATACAGACTGGATTTTTGAATACTGAAGCCAGTGTGCATTTGAATGATTTGATGATCATTTCAACTGATATTTGGGAAGATTGAACTAAACTTCAGAAATATTCTATTTTGATCATTCATATATTTACAGATTAATTTGGTGTTTTCCTTTATATATTTACTTTCAGTCCATTCTTTTATTGCAGTCAATTATCTTTTAACAAGTAACCAAGTTTGTTCTTTTTTTGCAACATTGTAATTTGACTGTAAATTACTCAATTTAGATAATATCAATCCATTCTTTTTGCAACATTGGAAGTTACTTAATTTACTCTCAGTCTGTTCTTTTTGCAACATTGTAAGTTATTTAATTTACTATCAGTCCATTCTTTTTGCAACATTGGAAGTTACTTAATTTACTATCAGTCTGTTCTTTTTGCAACATTGTAAGTTATTTAATTTACTATCAGTCCATTCTTTTTTGCATCATTGGAAGTTAATTAA
This sequence comes from Caprella mutica, assembly GCA_947561585.1. Lineage (NCBI taxonomy): Eukaryota > Metazoa > Arthropoda > Malacostraca > Amphipoda > Caprellidae > Caprella > Caprella mutica. The sequence continues at coordinate 103,146 of CANNZV010002197.1, read as the reverse complement.
TTAACTGTATTATACTTTTAAAAAGTATCTGGTATCAACTTGGTATTGGTATCGGTTGCCAGAATTTTAAAGTAACTGTAATTGGTAATGGTATCGGTTACTAATATGATATCGGTGCATATCTACTTATTTACTATCAGTCCATTCTTTTTTGCAACATTGGAAGTTAATTAATTAACTGTATTATACTTTTAAAAAGTAACTGGTATCAGACTTGGTATTGGTGTCGGTTACCAGAATTCTAAAGTGACTGTAGCTACTTGGTACTGGTATCGGTTACTAATATGGTATTGGTGCATCTCTACTTAATTTACGATTAGTCTGTTCTTTTTTGCAACATTGGAAGTTGTTTAATTTACTATCAGTCCATTCTTTTTTGCATCATTGGAAGTTAATTAATTAACTGTATTATACTTTTAAAAAGTATCTGGTATCAACTTGGTATTGGTATCGGTTGCCAGAATTTTAAAGTAACTGTAATTGGTAATGGTATCGGTTACTAATATGGAATAGATGAATATCTACTTAATTTACTATCAGTACGTTCATTTTGCGACATTGTAAGTTAATTAATTAACTGTATTATACTTTTAAAAAGTATCTAGTATTGGACTTGGTATTGGTATCGGTTATCAGAATTTTAAAGTAACTGTAATTGGCACTGGTATCGGTTACTAATATGATATCGGTGCATATCTACTTATTTACTATCAGTCCATTCTTTTTTGCAACATTGGAAGTTAATTAATTAACTGTATTATACTTTTAAAAAGTAACTGGTATCAGACTTGGTATTGGTGTCGGTTACCAGAATTCTAAAGTGACTGTAGCTACTTGGTACTGGTATCGGTTACTAATATGGTATTGGTGCATCTCTACTTAATTTACGATTAGTCTGTTCTTTTTTGCAACATTGGAAGTTATTTAATTAACTATCGGTCTGTTTTTTTTTCACATACAAATATCTTTCAATCAGTTAGATTATCAAAGAAATTGTCTGATTTTTATGCCTAGCTATTGCTTATTGGTGAACTTATGATTAATTTATTAATTCAAGTAGCTATCATTATATAATATTAGTCATTAATATAATCGTATTTTTATGTATATAAATGTATGAAATCAAAATTTTGTTTATATGCTGTTCAGGGTTTATCAAGGTAGGTTTCCTCCAAAGTGGGAAACTGAAAACCATTTGGGGGAATCCTAAATTAGCTATTCTTATTACTTATCCAAGGACTTTATGATGTCTGTATCCTCCTTTGATTTATAATTAATAATTACTTTACCAATCAACATAGCTAAAATTCCACTTGACTTAGCTAGAATATTACTCTTAAAGGGAAAAAATTCCATTTACAAGTCACAGTTGGTGGAATTTACCATGAATTATAGTCTGGGCTATGTCTAATCTAAACGACTGAATGCGTTTTGCAATGTCTGTTAACGTTTCTTGTAATTATTCAATTTACTTATACAGATGAAATACATTTTGTTTTTATTAAATACTTCTATTCATTTGAATAGTGATAACAGTTTAAATTATTTTGCATGTGTAAGGTGTTGGTGGAAATGCTCCTTGTACTACTTAATTTCTATTTTAATCCTTAATGAAGATCTAAATGTTAATTATCCTTTTTATTTCAGTTATGATCCTTGATGTCTGTATTCTCAACACCACCCATCAGCATGGCTGCTCCACCCCACTCAACAGCAAATAGAATGGCGAATGTAGCTACATCTTATCGACACCTTGATATGACATCGATAGTCCTACTGCAGGAGAGATAAATGTAAGATGATGCACATTCAATGATTAACAGCCTTGGTGCTCATGATATAACCTATTGAGATCCATGGTACCTTGTCTGTTGTTATTTGTGTACATCTCTTAACTGAACTACTAGCAGTTTCTTCATGAAATCACACATCTCTTGATATATTTCACTTGATAAGTGTAAGTATTGCAACAAGCATTACATGCATCCCCTTGAAATCGAGGGAATATCCATTCACTTTCATATTTCCATTCCCTCGTTAATGAGGGGATAACTGTTTTGATATTCCCTTTCTCTTCCCCTAGGGAAGATTCCAGGAATATTTATATTTTAATTCCCTCTTGTTCCCCTTGATATCGAGGGAATATCCATTCACTTTCATATTTTTATTCCCTTGTTAATGAGGGGATAACTGATTTGATATTCCCTTTCTGTTCCCTTGATATCCAGGGAATATTTATATTTTTATTCCCTCTTGTTCCCCTTGATATCGAGGGAATATCCATTCACTTTCATATTTTCATTCCCTTGTTAACAAGGGGATAACTGTTTTGATATTCCCTTTCTGTAGAGTTGATATTGAGGCAATATTGTGTATGATATTCCCCAATATTGACACAATATTGGGGCAATATTGTCCTAATAATTTTTGCTTCGTGGGCCTCGTTTGAAAATGATGAAACAACAATGTTTCAACGTTGGGTAGCAACGTTGTATTAACCTTGTCAAATTATGTCTATCCTACGTCGCAGTCGAACGTTGGCACTATGTTGTTTCAACATTGTAACAGTGTCGTTTGGAAATGACGAAACAACATTGTTTTAACGTTGAATTAACAACGTAGTTTTAACCTTGTGTTTTAATGTCTAAACAAAGTCGTAATCGAACATTGGCACGATGTTGTTTCGTCATTGTATCAACATTGTACAGATGTCGGAACCCAAACATAAGTTTGGCAACCAACGTAGTTCGAATGTTGTCTTTCGACGTCGTATTTTTTTCCAAAAACCGACAATCAGACAACGTTGAAAACTGATGTTGTACCAACGTTCATACAACCAATAAACGATGCTCAGCCAACATCGTGACGACGTTGTTTTGTCATTGTATCAACATTGTACAGATGTCGGAAAACAAACATAAGGTTGGCAACCAACGTTGTTCAAATGTTGTCTTTCGACGTCGTATTTTTTTTCCAAAAACCGACAATCAGACAACGTTGAAAACTGATGTTGTACCAACGTTCAGACAACCAAGAAACGATGCTCAGCCAACATCGTGACGACGTTGTTTTGTCATTGTATCAACATTGTACAGATGTCGGAAAACAAACATAAGGTTGGCAACCAACGTTGTTCGAATGTTGCCTTTCGACGTCGTATTTTTTTTCCAAAAACCGACAATCAGACAACATTGAAAACTGATGTTGTACCAACGTTCAGACAACCAAGAAACGATGCTCAGCCAACATCGTGACGACGTTGATTTGCTGCTTGGGTACTTGTCCCTTCAAGATTCAAGACTCCAGCCTCCAGGTAATAAAGCATGTCCAAACTGAGGCAAACTCGCCATTTTAATGGCGAGTTTGTGCCAGACTTGGATATTTTGAGCCCTTCAATTGCAAATGGAGAGAAATATCTAATTTTCTCTTATGCTACACTACATTTAAAATGTTATTTTGAGGAGATTTTATGATAATTTGGTCATTTTGGAGAGAAATTTGGTGATTTTTGAAGAGAAATGGAGAGACAAATGGAGAGTTTATTAAACAAGAGATATACTATTTTACTATGGTCTTAAGCTAGGCTCAAATTGTCATAAATTCTATCCTAAAAAACATTGTATGATCGTACTAATTGAAGGACTACCTAGAGGCAAGAATAACTAAGAGAAATGTCTCTACTGTCTGAACCAGACTGTATTTTATGGTAAATTCCAACGACATGTCAGTGGAATTTTGCGCTCTTCGAAAATAAAATTCTAGCTAAGTCGGTGGATTTCTAGCTCTTGCTGCTCTTTTTTCCTACCTATGTAACCATTAATTTTCACTTTTTAGTGGAAAATCAGCCAAATTTTTGGAAATTATTGATGTATTTTTTCAACTTTTAGAAAAAGTCAGTGGAATTTTGTGCACCAAATACAGATTGATCTCTACATTTGCAATGAAGGCCCGAAGTTCTTAATTTGCTCAAAATAATTGTCATTAACCCACAAATAAAATAGCATGGACATCCAAATCATCCATATTTCAGAGGCTGGTAAATTAATTTGGCTCATTTTTCTTTTTTTGAATATTTGAAGCCAAAAATTAACATTGGAAGTTGGAACATAGGAATTAATTCATAATTTTAAGCCAATTAGGAATAGGTATCTGATTTTTCCCTTTAGAAATATTATCATGGATGGACATAAGTTTTAATAGGTACCAGATTGTATTTGGTGGTAAATTCCAATGATATCTCGGGAGATATTCAATTTCTCTAATAAAAAAATTCCTGCAATGTCGGAGGATATTTAGCCATTAATTCCTATATTACCATTAATTTTTGGAGGAGAAACTAGAAAAATGTTGGAGGACTTGACAAATTGATGAAAAATGTTGGCAGCTATTTCTCAGATTTTTGAAAAAGTCAGGAGTTCAGTGCACTAAATACAAACTGGAATAGGTACTAGTCAGTGAGCCACAAGGTAGTTAGTACCTGGGGGCTGGGGTTTATATAAAAGTTTATTAACTGGCCCGGCTAGTCTGTATTAGGTCCACAAAATTCCACTGACTTTTTGAAAAAGCTGAAAAAATCCATCATAAATTTCCAGTAATTTGGCTGATCGACCAACATTTTAGTGATTTTACCCATTTTTCCACCGAAAATTAATGATAATATAGGAATAAATAGCTAAAAATCCACCAACTTTGCTAGAATATTATTTTTAAAGGGAAAAACTTCCACCGACATGTCAGTGGAAATACAGACTCCATGTATAAGAGCATGTCAGTTAAAGCCAATTAATTAGCTTAGATTTGAAATGGTCAAATCTCAGATATGTCTGATTAGCTTTAAATTTTGAATTAATTCCTATGTTCCCATGTTAATTTTGGCTTGAAATCTTCAAAAAATGAGCCAAATTGGCTTGGCTCATTTTTTTAAATCAAATTTTGGCTCAAAAATTGGCTTACAATTTTCCAGCCTCTGAAACATGGTAACAGACTGGTAACTGGGTCCTACTGAACTAGTATCTCTCAACTTAACTAGAGTCTAGTCTGTCTAGAGAGCTCAGAGAGGCAGGTAACCTACATAGTACATACTAGCCATGTTTTAGAGTAGGTAGGTTTGTCAGTTAAAGCAAACTATATAATTGTCTTAGATTTCAAAAGGTCAATACCTAGGTACTCAGATAAGTAGGTATAGATACCGAGGTACCTAATTGGCATACAATTTTGAATTATTTCTTATGTTCCTATGTTAATTTTGGCTTGAAATCTACAAAATAAGTCAAATTGGCTTACCTAGCTCAGAATTTTTGTGAAATTTTTTGGCTCTAAAATTGGCTTAGGTAGGTAACTACAATTTTCCAGCCTCTGAAACATGACATAGGTAATAGCTACCTACATACCTTCCTACTATTTTGTAATTTTAATTTTAGCTTATAAGCCATACCTAAGAGGTACTTCAGGATATAAAAAAAATCAAACTACCAATATTGCTACCTAATTAGATAGATTGGCTTACCCCAGTCCCCACGTACATTTTCAAACTCAAAATATCAAGAGACGAGTGACGACTTACCTGATGAAGAGGTTTTAATATACAAACATATTTCGAGCGGATTCACAATGTTAATAATGAGTTTTTGGACCTAGATTTACAATTTAAACTAGGTATTGGTATTTCTAATTTCAAATCTCTACAGTGTAACAGATCTAAAGCACAATAGAATGGTCTTGAAATTCGTGCCGAATTAGGCGGTAATAAAGGGTTGAGAAACAAAAGCTAAGCGTAATGATTGGTATACAGTTTCAAACCCTTTATAAAAACTGTTTGTAGATTCCTGTATCTTCAAACAGAATTAATTGTTTGAGAAATAGTTCGGCTAAGTGTTTTATACTATATTCAGATTCACAGCATAAGCTGTATCTACTCCAAATATATTTCAACGAACTGAATGAGTTTATTAATAAATACATAGGTAGTTTTAAAATTAATAAAAATATTATTTTTTATACCTTATTGATATTCCTGATTCAATTTACGTACTTTTCATCGAATGAATCATTCTTTCCGGACTAAACCTATACTTTTTTATTACATGAATAGTTATTACAATTCATTATCCATAATTATTGTATATATACACTCCCATAAATAACATTGCAATAATTAGCTATATATATACTTCGTTTTCTATGCCTGCGCTTCGTTTTCTATGCAATGAGATGCGGTTAAGAGACTCTTGTTTGCCGCTAACCCCAACCGTTTTACGTGAGTGTTAAGCGCTTAGCACATCAAGATTGAAACCGTTTTCACTGGTGCTAAGCGCTTAAGAGACTTTACCTTGAGCAACCCGATTTTTGCGGTTAAGAGACTTTGGCTTGTGGCCCTTCAACTGTTCCAGATGAACTTTTACTTGACAGAGGCAAATCATGTGCTTAGTGTACGTGACGCCATCAAGGCAGTACTATTAAATAGAAAATTAGAGACTTATGTGATTAAATAATAAACTAAATATATTATTGCATTCATATATTGACCACAAATTGAAATTATTATGATTTGACGCATTTTAGTTACTTTAAATTTGACTTTCGAGTGTTGCTGTGATGACGTCACGCACACTGCAAAACTCAACGAATATCAGAAATAGCTTAGCCTCGCACGGGGTTTAAATATAATTCACAAGATATAAAAAGATGATTTAAACTTTAAGAAATTGATTATCTCATATCGAAAGTTTTTAATATATGATTATAACATTAACATTACACCAGAATAATTTTAATAAATCCTCCTTAATTGTTTTATATATTCATATTCAGTAAAATTTTTTTTATATATTTAAATTCAGTAGTCAACACCCCTTGCAAGTCTAGGTAGCAATAATATTGATTAATTAGAATTCTGAATTAAAAATCCTTGGGAATATTCAAGAAATATTCCCTGAACATAATATTTTCAAACTATCTTCTATAATTTAATGGAATGTTGTGGGAACACTCTTGGATTATCGGATAACACTTTAAATATTACAAATATTATAAATATTACAAATATTACAAATATTACAAGTATTACAAATATTACAAATATTACAAATATTACGAATATTACAAATATTACAAATATTCTTACAATTACAAATAATACTTGCAAAGTATTAAAGAAAAAACCTCTGAACATAACTATATGCATACAATATTCTACAATATAATGGAATGTAGAACATTCCTGGATTATCGGTAAAACTTAAAATAATTCTATTGTTTTACCGATAATTCAGGAATGTTCCCTGAACATTCCATTTAATTATAGAAGATCGTATGAATATGCTAATATTGAGGGAATATTCCTTTGGTACTCAAATGATATACTAAAAAGTTAGAATTATTTAAAGTATCTTCTGATAATCCAGGAATATTCCTTGAAGATTCCATTTACTAGTAGAATATTGTTTGCATCTATACTCATGTTATGGAAATTCTCCTCAAGAAATCCATTTATTTAGTTTAATCATTTAAAGTATTCTCCGATAATCCACGAATATTCAATAAAAATTCCACTTAATTGTAAAATATAGAATAATTAAACTTATATTCAGGGAATATTCCTTGAATACTCAATTGAAATTGTTGATTATTAGAATTATTTAAAGTATTATCCGATAATCCAAGAGTGTTCCATAAACATTCCATTAAATTGTTCGAAAATCTTATGTTCAGGGAATATTCCTTGAATACTCTCAGGGAAGAGTTTAATGTTTAGAATTATTTTCAGTTTTTCCAATAATCCAGGAATGTTCCCTGAATAATCAATTAAATTGTAGAACATAGTTCGAAAATCATATGTTCAGGAAATATTCTTTGAATATTCCATTGAAAAACTTAACTGCGTTTTTCATTAATTTTAATAATAAATTGTAAAGTCACTATTTCTCAAATCTTGTGGAAGGGAGAGTGTTCTTATTAGTTGAAATTACTCACAAACGAGATTTCTGTAAGTAACTCTAAATAGATATAGTTGGCAACACTTCTCCATTCCACAAGAGTCAAACTCATCATTCTACAAGCTTATACCAGCAGATCAGATTCAGCCGTCTTAAAGCAATGTGATGAGTACATCTGTCACAGCTTGAGCACAGTTAGTCGGGGGAAGTCGAAGGTAGCCATATCTTCTGGTTTACACTAACGGCAGTTCCAGCCATACTTGGTGTTTATTAGAGAACGGAGGAGAGGCCTGGGGTTGAGCGTAGTTTTCGAACACTTTGTCAGACGCATCTATAAACCATAGGTGAGCTACTCATGGTCGAGAGTAGTACTTACCTGTATTATGCAGTCTTATACTCTCATTACTAGCTAGGTGAACCATTATATGATTTATACTTTCCACAAGATTTTAGGAGTGAATGGTGACTATTTTTCTATGTAATTTTTCATTTTTCTAATTTAGATTTCTGATTTATTTCTAGATTCAAATTAAGGAGAAGCAACTGGTCAAAGAGTGGGGCGACCATAGATTCCCACTTCTTTATTCGGGGAACTTTGCGGCATTTTCACATTAATAATTCAAAAGAACACTCTCAATAGGTTTTTGTAATTAAATGTAGGTAGTTTTTTTTTGTGTGTAATTTAGTTAAAAATATATAATAGTATTAAAATTGTGCCGTAATTTATTCCTTCGAAAGCCAGTTGTAGTCAGTAGTATTTTTTATCTACTTTTTCCAATTGGTCCTTCGAACATTTCTGGTTTAGTTTTGAGAGTGTTCGATTAGCTGTGCGCCCTCAACAGGTTGCTTCTCTTTGATTTTCTCTGATGCTGTGCTTGCTCAATGTTTATTTCGTGCATATGAATTCTGATCTCTTTTTACTAATGATTTTTTGCAGGATGTTTAAATTCTGTGTATTGATTGGGATATTTTATAAACTGTGCTGATTTAGAATATGATTTTAGGGTTTTTTAAACCTTCCAGGATTTTTGAAATTGATTTAAATATTTGCGATTTTTGAGAGATTTATGATTTTTGATAGATTTATGATTTTTGATAGATTTATGATTTTTGATAGATTTATGATTTTTGATAGATTTATGATTTTTGATGGATTTATGATTTTTGATGGGTTTATGATTTTGATGGGTTTATGATTTTTGATAGATTTATGATTTTTGATAGATTTATGATTTTTGATAGATTTGTGATTTTTTGATAGATTTGTGATTTTTGATGGATTTGAATATAGATTTGTAAAGATTTTTGATTTGGTCTGTTTACCTAGGTTTCCATTTTTGAAAGGTAACTAGTTGAATTAACAAAATGGATAAGGCAGTTAAAAAACAACGAACGTCATTGCGACGAAAGATTACTTTAAAGATTAATTCTTTAGTTGACAAATTGAATGCTAATAGTATAGCCGAATTGCAGGGAGATTTAGATTTACTTGTAGATTATGAGGTAGAGTTAAAAAAGATTGACTATGATTTAATGAATAGATTAAGGCAGAGTGAGGAGGTTACAGAGGATTATCTTAATCAGGTTGAAGATGAAAATGATGAAGTAGCAAGGAAATTGAAAATTTGTAAGAATGAGATTTTGAATGCAATTTCTGCTAGAAACTTGAATAGTATGCCTGATCGTAGTACTTCTTGTAGACCAAAGATTGAATTACCTAAGATTAATTTACCTGAATTTTGGGCTGATAGTTCCAAAGATAAGATGACTTGTAAGAGATTTTTTTCTACTTTTGAGAATATGCTGACTTCCTACAGCTTAAATGATACAGAGATGTTTAATTTGTTAGAACGGCAGTGCATGGGTAGAGCCAAGGCTATGATATCATCCTTAAATGCAACTAACCAAACATATGCACAGGCTAAAACCACTCTGGTAAAAGCTTTTTCGGAAGAAATGCCTCAAAAGTTTAGTATTATACAAGATTTTGCAGATTTGTATTTCAGATGGGGAAAGGATGATCCCTTTCTATATTATTCCCAATTTACTAAATTAATTGACGGATGTCAGGAATTGTCAGTTGATTCAGATGTATTTAAGTTGTACTTCATCTGGAAAGGATTACCAGCTAAATTCCAGGAAATTTTGGTAAGCATTACTAACAAAGCGTATCCTAATTTGGTAGAGATTAGGGAGAATTTTTTGGAAGCTAGCAATAGGTATCTGAATAATATCAAATTTGAGACTATTTCATTGCACGGGGATGTTAGTACCTTTGCCACTACTTTACACACAACTTCAGTTGAAAACCGAAATTCGAATTTACATAGCAATTCAGATAAATGTATATTGTGCTATGCACCACATGGAGTTTCTAAATGTTCAAAGTATGTAGACGCCAATTCTAAAATTGGGCGGTTAAAAGAACTGAAGCTGTGTTTCAAATGTTTTAAGGCTGGTCATAGTGCTAGGGATTGTAAGTTTGAAACTTCTGGTAGCTGCTTTAAATGTAAGAAAAAACATTGGAGTTTTTTATGTATTAGTAATGGTACTACTGAGAATGGAAATGGTATTGGAAATTCAGTTGGTAGAAAGGCAGATAGTACAGGTGATAGGATAAGGGGAAATAAACCTAAACAGGTAACTGGTGTTGTTTCTATTAGCGCTAGTATAAACATTTCAGATTCACTACTACCATTGGTTACTTTGTATCCGAATATTTCACAATTCAGAGATATCGGAGTAGATACTTTATTAGATACAGGTAGTCAGAATTCATTTATTACTAGCGATATGGCTGATCGCCTTCAGCTTGAAGTTCTAGATAGAAATATATCTGTTCTTATAAAAGGGATTAATTCTGTGCAGAAGGTAGTTACGAAGTCTGTTTTATTTCCTGTGAGAATTGGGAATTTTGATTATTATGTTAAATGTATTTGTGTACCCGAATTGAAAATTAGTTTCTCAACACCGAATATTAAGACCTTAGTGAAAAAGTTAGTTGACCGTGGATTTAAGTTAGCTTTCGAAAGATTTGAGATGATTGATTTCGATGAGGAGGTGAATGATTTAAACTTTTTATTGGGTGCAAGAGATTGGAGTGCGATTGCACGATTAGACTGTATTGTTGAGGGAAGTGGTGATAACTTGTGTTGTTATTATAAACTTCCTACTGGTATTATTCTTGTGGGATCTGTACATAGTTGGATTGAAAATTATGAGATGAGTTTAGATGAGACTAGCTTGGGTGAAAATAACAATAAAATAGGTTGTAATTGCAATACTGTGGAGACCTTTTCTGGAGTTAGTGTAAATGGTACTGGGGACTATTTAGATATCGGTAACGATAATTGTCACTATTCATTTCCTGATTTTTTAGACGTAGCGTCTTATGAAGAATTAGATAGGAAAAGTAACTGTATATTAAATTTGGAAACTGAGGTATCTGAAAGGCAGGAAATTGTAGAGTCAGAGAAAGAGGTTACGGATTTTGTGATGGAGCATTCATATCAATCTACTAGTGGACGGCATGTAATGCCTATTCCTTGGTTAACTAGATTTAAAGATTTGCTCGGTTCTAATGAACATTTGGCCTATAAAGTTTTACAGAGTGTTAAAACTAAATTTAAAGATACTGAAGTATTGTTAAGAGTAGATAAAGTTTTTAAGGATCAAGTTGAACAAAATATTATTGAGAAAGTTGAAGATTTTGATTCTTATAAATGTTCCTTCAAAAACTATTCATTCCTTAGTCATTTTCCGCTAGTTAAAGATGAACGTGAAACTACTAAAGTAAGAGTTATCTATATGGCAAACTTAGCTGAAAAGAAAGATGGTAAGAAAGGTCTTAGTTTGAATCAGTGTATTCATCCAGGCTACAATAAGAACTTTAAAATTGCAGATGCGTTCACGCTCATGAGATTTGACAAATTTCTTTTGACGTTCGATATTTCTAAAGCTTACCATAGATTAGAGTTGTCTGGTGAAAATTCATCTAAATTTTTATTTTATTGGTTTGAGAACATAGAAGATGGTAATTTCACTCCAATAATATACAGAAGTAATAGGGTAGTTTTTGGCATGAATGTTTCTCCATTTCTATTGCATTGTTGTTTGTATAATTTTTTGGTGCTGAATGTCGATAATTATACCGGGAAATACGATGAAGAGTTGGCAATTAAGTTAAAGGAATTATTAAGTAGAGTATTTCAGGGAGGTTATGTTGATAATTTCTCGGTAGGATTTGAGACCAAGGATGAAATGACTGTGGCCTCTGATTATATTTTAGACATATTTAAATCTAATGGATTTCCACTGCAGCAATTTGTAACAAATTCTCTTGAATTTCAGAATAGGCTTGATTACGAGAATAATGTAAATACTAAAGAGGAATGTAAGATATTGGGAATGATTTGGAATAGAGTAGAAGATACTTTTAGAGCACCAACTGTTAAGTTAGATGTAGGTGCAAATACTATGAGAAAGGTACTCAGTTCAATTAATTCGGCCTATGATTTAATGAATTCAAATTTGCCAGTTTTGAACAGAGCTAAGCTCTTTTTGAGAAACTTGTTACTAGGTAATAAGTACAAGTGGGATTTTGAATTACCGAAGTCCCTTGTAACAGAGTGGATAAAGATTGCTAAGCAATTTAATTGTTATATTCCAGCATCAATTCCTAGATATGTAGGGAGTAGAAACTCTACTTACACGATGATTGGGTTTGGCGATGCTAGTAAAGATTTCGTAGGATGTACTATTTATTTGAAAGAGAATAGCTCAAATAATGTGTCTTTTGTTTCCTCGCATAATAAAACTATTGACAGGGTCCTCAGAAGCAAGACTATGCCAGTCCTTGAATTGTGTGCTATTGAATTTACTGTGAGTAAGGTTTCTGAATTGGTAAACATGTTAACTACTGAATGTTTAAACCCTTTGATTATTAGTGACATTGTTATTTTTAGCGATAGTACCATTGCATTAAATTGGTTATCATCTGCAGAGTCACTAGTCAATAAATCTCAGAAACGATCAGTCTTTGTGAATAATCGCATTGATAACATTGTAGGCAACTGTAAACTCTATCAGATGAGATTCTCTCATGTTGGCAGCGAAGAAAATACAGCAGATTATGCTACTAGACTAGTGACGCCAAATAAATTGTTAAGTTCTAAATTTTTAAGGGGTCCCTCATTCATTCAGAGTAGCTTGGAAAATTTGGAGAGTTTCCATGTCCCAAATAATAACGCTAATAATGACCCAGGATTAGTTAAATTTTCAGTTGCTCAGGCTGTGCAAACTGAAGTTGGTTCTTTAAATGAGGTAATCGATCTCCAGAGATTTTCGTCATTGTCACGAGCTGTTAGAGTACTTAGAAATGTAAAGAAGTTTATTAGAGCTCTTAAAGTTAAACTAGCAATTAAGCGCTCGATTAACGAAATTCCTGACGAGATAACCTTGAAAGACTGTGAGATTTTGATCTTGAGGCATGAGCAGCATTCTGAGTTCCCAGATTTGATTGAATATTTTTTGTCTGATAATAAAACTAGGTCGGCTATTCCTCCTCTTGTTACACAGATGAATATATTTCTTGATTCTAAAGATGGATTATTGAAAGTAAAAAGTAAAATGGGTAAGATGAATGCTGATCATGTTTCTAGAGTACAGATTTTGTTAGCTAAAGGAGGATCTTTTACTAGATTGATGGTCGTGGATTTTCATAGGAATTATAATCATGCTGGTGTTTATTATTTGTTGCACAAGATCAAAGCAAAGTATTTTATTCTGAAGGGATACTCTGCAGTCAAGGAAATATTAAGAACTTGTTATCATTGTAAAAGATTTAATAGTAGAGTAGTGAAGGTGAACGCGAATGATTATACTGAATGGAATGTGAACCCTGTAAAGAGATTTTTTGCTCATTGTTTTGTAGATTATTTTGGTCCTTATTATTCCTATTATGGTAGAGATAAGATTAAAGTTTATTGTGTAATATTTAAATGTGTTTGGTCTAAGATGATTAATGTGGAGGTTACAATTGACGCCACTACTAAGGGATTTCTGTTATCTTTTCAAAATCATTTGTACAAGTATGGGTTACCTGAAAAGCTAATATCTGATAGTGGTTCCAATCTTTCGGCTGCTTTTACTTGGTTGAGAGAATCTTTGGACTCTGACGAAATGAAAGAATACTTTGACCAATGTAAGGTAGAAAGGTGTCAATTGGAACAGTATCCCAAGGGCTCTTTAAATCGTGGTATTGGAGGGATTATTGAATCAGGTGTTGCCCTAGTTAGAAAGTTGATTCAGGGATCTATTCGCAATAATATCTTAGATTTTCAGGAGTTTTCAAGCGTCATCAACCAGTGTGTCTGCTACGCAAACAAAAGACCCCTTTGTCACCAGGAAGCTTTGCGTGACACTGATCCAAATGACCAGTTTAACATTATGACTCCAGAATATTTAAAGTTCGGCTACGACACGTGTGTTCTGGAAGTAGATTGTAATGAGAATCCTGACTATATGAGTTTGGATCAGGGTGACGTACCAGGGATACTTAAAGTAAAGGAATCTCTAAGGAAGTGCTATCATAGCGAGTTTTTATACGGACTAGTAAACCAAGCAACGAAGTACAAGGGAAAATATACGCCAGTTCTGCATCGAAAACTTCATGTCGGTGACATAGTTCTGATTAAGGATGTGTTCGTCAAAGCGCCTAATTTTCCATTAGCAAGAGTTCTTTCAGCAAACGAAAACTCCTTAGGTGAAGTTACTTCTGTTACACTGCTGAAGGCCAACAAGTCTGTTGTAAAAAGAGACGTATCGTCTGTAATTCTGTTAGTGGAGTCGGATCGAGGGGCTACTATTCCTTATGCTGCACCTTGTGAGGAACGGGATACTCCAGCAATACAAGACGAAACTAGACTTCGGAGAAAAGCAGCTATGAAGTGTCAAGCTCAAATGAAGAAGCTGTACGACACATGTGATGCGTAAGATCAATTAAAGAAATTGATTGGTATAAATTGTATATAATTTTGTAATATATGTTGTGTTTTTGAATTAAACTGTAGGAGTTTTGAATTTTGGGGGGCGCAGATTGAAAAACTTAACTGCGTTTTTCATTAATTTTAATAATAAATTGTAAAGTCACTATTTCTCAAATCTTGTGGAAGGGAGAGTGTTCTTATTAGTTGAAATTACTCACAAACGAGATTTCTGTAAGTAACTCTAAATAGATATAGTTGGCAACACTTCTCCATTCCACAAGAGTCAAACTCATCATTCTACAAGCTTATACCAGCAGATCAGATTCAGCCGTCTTAAAGCAATGTGATGAGTACATCTGTCACAGCTTGAGCACAGTTAGTCGGGGGAAGTCGAAGGTAGCCATATCTTCTGGTTTACACTAACGGCAGTTCCAGCCATACTTGGTGTTTATTAGAGAACGGAGGAGAGGCCTGGGGTTGAGCGTAGTTTTCGAACACTTTGTCA
The DNA here is from genome assembly GCA_947561585.1 of Caprella mutica. Lineage (NCBI taxonomy): Eukaryota > Metazoa > Arthropoda > Malacostraca > Amphipoda > Caprellidae > Caprella > Caprella mutica. The sequence goes on along the minus strand of CANNZV010002197.1, from coordinate 87,721 downwards.
GACGCATCTATAAACCATAGGTGAGCTACTCATGGTCGAGAGTAGTACTTACCTGTATTATGCAGTCTTATACTCTCATTACTAGCTAGGTGAACCATTATATGATTTATACTTTCCACAAGATTTTAGGAGTGAATGGTGACTATTTTTCTATGTAATTTTTCATTTTTCTAATTTAGATTTCTGATTTATTTCTAGATTCAAATTAAGGAGAAGCAACTGGTCAAAGAGTGGGGCGACCATAGATTCCCACTTCTTTATTCGGGGAACTTTGCGGCATTTTCACATTAATAATTCAAAAGAACACTCTCAATAGGTTTTTGTAATTAAATGTAGGTAGTTTTTTTTTGTGTGTAATTTAGTTAAAAATATATAATAGTATTAAAATTGTGCCGTAATTTATTCCTTCGAAAGCCAGTTGTAGTCAGTAGTATTTTTTATCTACTTTTTCCAATATTCCCAAGGAAGAGATGAATGTTTAGAATTATTTTCACTTTTTCCAATAATCCAGGAATGTTCCCTAAATATTCCATTAAATTGTAGAAAATAGTTTGAAAATCTTATGTTCTTGGAATATTCCTTGAATACTCCCAAGGAAGAGAAGAATGTTTAGAATTATTTAAAGTATTATCCGATAATCCAGGGATGTTCCCTAAACATTCCATTAAATTGTAGAAAATAGGTTGAAAATCTTATGTTCAGGGAATATTCCTTGAATACTCCCAAGGAAGAGATGGGTGTTTAGAATTATTTAAAGTATTATCCGATAATCCAGGGATGTTCCCTAAACATTTCATTAAATTGTAGAAGATAGTTCGAAAATCTTACGTTCAGGGAATATTCCTTGAATACTCCCATGGAAGAGATGAATATTTAGATTTATTTTCAGTTTCTCCAATATTCCAGGAATGTTCCCTAAATATTCCATTAAATTGTAGAAGATAGTTCGAAAATCTTATGTTCAGGGAATATTCCTCGAATACTCCCAAGGAAGAGATGAATGTTTAGAATTATTTTCAGTTTTTCTGATAATCAAGGAATGTTCCCTAAATATTCCATTTAATTGTAGAAGATAGTTCGAAAACCATTTGTTTCAGGAAATATTCCTTGAATACTCCCATGGAAGAGATGAATGTTTAGAATTATTTAAAGTATTATCCGATAATCCAGAAATGTTCCCTAAATATTCCATTAAATTGTAGAAGATAGTTTGAAAATCTTACGTTCAGGGAATATTCCTTGAATACTCCCAAGGAAGATATGGATGTTTAGAATTATTTTCAGTTTTTCCAATAATCTAGGAATGTTCCCTAAACTTTCCATTAAATTGTAAAATATAGTTCGAAAATCTTATATTCGGGGAATATTCCTTGAATACTCCCAAGGAAGAGATGAATGTTTAGAATTATTTTCAGTTTTTCCAATAATCCAGGAATGTTCCCTAAATATTCCATTAAATTTTAGAAGATAGTTTGAAAATCTTATGTTCAGGGAATATTCCTTGAATACTCCCAAGGAAGAGAAGAATATTTAGGATTATTTAAAGTATTATCAGATAATCCAGGAATGTTCCCTAAACAATTCATTGAATTGTAGAAGATAGGTTGAAAATCTTATGTTCAGGGAATATTCCTAGAATACTCCCTAGGAAGAGATGAATGCTTATAATTATTTAAAGTATTATCCGATAATCCAGGAATGTTCCCTAAACATTCCATTAAATTGTAGAAGATAGTTCGAAAATTTCATGTTCAGGGAATATTCCTTGAACACTCCCATGGAAGAGATGAATGTTTAGGATTATCTTCAATTTTTCCAATAATCCAGGAATGTTCCCTAAATATTTCATTAAATTGTAGAAGATAGTATGAATAAACATATGTTCAGGGAATATCCCTCGAATACTCCATTGAAATACTTTATTGGTAGAATTATGTAAAGGTTGGTCAATATTCAGGGAATGTTCCCTGAATATTCCATAAAAGATTCGAAAATGGAATAAATTTACTGATGTTCAGCGAGTATTCCCTGAACATTCATAAAAATGAATTTACATGTTATGAATTTAATGAGCTTGAGGGAACATTCCCTGAATATTCAATTGGAATTATATTCCATTCTTATGTTCCAGGAAGATTCCGGGAGCATCAGTATGGAATGTGGGAATATTGGGGAACATTAAATCCGAATGGAACATTCCCGGAATATTCAAATGTTACCTGGGTTATTGCAACAGAATGTGTGCGACGTGGTAACCGTTGGTTATTTAAAAGATCCAGTTCGGAAATGTAGTATTTACCCCCCCGAGGTTGAATTTACTGTTTTCTTCAATATTGGTGTAATTTTTCGTGATTCAATTGGATAGTGTGTGGACTATATGGATACGAAACTGATTCTCAATCTTAAAGTTTTGAATTATATTAATATTTAATGTTATGTTTGGTGTGTTAAAAAAATTATAAAAATGAATTTAAAAAATGGTGATGTTTCTCATTTTGAAGTGTCATTTGGGACAGATCGTACACTTCTGTTGAGGTTGGTTTGGATGGTGTCTGTGTCCGATTCAATCCACCATTCAAATTCATTGAAGCAATTCTTATTAAAAATGATCTTCTTTGAAGTTAACTATTTTAATTGAAATGCATTCGTTTATATAATTAGTTTCAAATTTTAATATTAGTGTCTCTATTTTACAGACTGACGATCTTAATCATGCCTTTTCATTATAAAAGGAAAACTGATAGAGGCTGTAATAAAGAAGGTATTCGAAATAACACTTGATGAATTGCAAAAAGGTTGATCTGTCAGAATAGCTGCAGAAATTGGAGGTGTAGCAGTATACCAAAATTTAAACATTCGATGAAATATTTTAGATGTAATTTACTATCTTTGGCGTAATTCCAAGAAAAATGAAATACTTATCCTAAACTGTTGAATCTGTGAAATCTGTGAAATTTGTTGAATCTGTAAAATCTGTTGAATCTGTAAAATCTGTTGAATCAGTAAAATCTGTTAAATCTTAAAATCTGTTGAATCTGTAAATCTATTGAATCTGTAAAATCTGTTGAATCAGTAAAATCTGTTAAATCTTAAAATCTGTTGAATCTGTAAATCTATTGAATCTGTAAAATCTGTTGAATCTGTAAAATCTGTCGAATCTTAAAATCTGTAAATCTATTGAATCTGTTGAATCAGTAAAATCTGTTAAATCTTAAAATCTGTTGAATCTGTAAATCTATTGAATCTGTAAAATCTGTTGAATCTGTAAAATCTGTTGAATCTTAAAATCTGTTGAATCAGTAAAATTTGTTGAATTAGTAAAATCTATTGAATTTCTAAAATCTGTTGAATCTGTAGAATTTGTTGAATCTGTAAAATCGATTGTATTTGTTGAATCTGTAAAATCTGTCGAATCTGTAAAATCGTTGAATCTGTAAAATATTTTGAATCTGTAAAATCTATTGAACATGTAAAATCTGTTGAATCTGTAAAATTCGTTGAATCTGTAAAATCTGTTGAATCTCAATTTCAAGGATTTTATCTTCCTAAAAATGGTAGCAATTAAAAAAAATCACATGAGTTAGAAAATATTGCTTGAAAATTTGAGTCTAGAGATAAGAAAATAAAACAGGAAGAATAATTTATGGATGTAAAATTAAAAGACACAGTTTCATATGAGCATGACAAAAAATAGAGTCTTTAGCTAGAAAGACTGAAAAATAACCTATCCATACGATTTAAATAAATTGATATTTAAAGAAAGAGTAATTTTCTTCCTGCCTAAAACGCAAGTTTTTAAATATGGAGCGAGTATAATTTGATGACCTTACATCATGACGTCTGAAGACGAAATGTCCCGCACTGCGTTTGAACGAATTGAAATTGCGGGGGTAAAATGTGAATTTGGGGTAGCGTATGATAATCTGTGTTACAGTGGGAAATAAATTATTCCTACGCGTCTCAGCATATGGACGGATAAACTTTTCCACGATAGTACCACAATAATTATTACATGAATTAAGTTGGACAGTCAAAATCAATAGGTCACACAAAGTTCATCTCGTTATTGTATAAAGACACGTGAAACAGAAAGAATAACGTTAACTTGGAATTTCTGAAACGTTTTGAGCATATATTAATTGTTGTTAACGAGTTAAGGCCTTGTTACACGGTGCGAGTAAACGTGCGAGTTGGCCTAGCCAGTTACTGTAGTGCAGCTACTCACACAGTGTGACCGCATCAGCCGAGTAACTGTCATGTACAGGAGTTTAGTAAGTCGCATGCGAATTACTACAAAAAAAATTGTTTTTACTCGCCATTCATGGGCGAGTCAGCCACTCGCCTTCGAAACTTGGATGTCAACTTGCATACAGGGTTGCCGAAAGTATTTTCCTGATGGTACCAGATTAGACACTGAAAAACTACCAGATTGGGCACAAAAGTACTAAAAAAACTTAAATTTCCATGAAATTCATCGTTTTTTCGACATCATGTTCGTCAAAATTGAAAATATTCTTGAGAAATGTGGTAATTAGGGAGAGGAAAAAGTACTAATCTGATAATTTTTAGAAAAATGAGATATCGAAAGTACTAAATCTGGTACAATAGTACCAAGTTCGGTAAGCTTGCTTGCATGTTGTTGCAACATAACAGTAACTCGTAGGTTTTTTTTTCTATATTAAATTTGAATAATTTTGTACTCAATTAGGTAGCCGCCGATTTGTCATATTTTCGTTTGAATCGGCTTCATAATGTTTGGGGTTTTATTTGATGGTTAATAAAGCACGTATAGCTTATATAAGTTTTTAATTGCTATGTTAAATATTATGAATAAAACAATTTAATATCCTATAATATTAATCAAATTAATTAAAGGTTAAATAAAATAATAAAATGTTAATTAAAATAGTACATGTTGTAATTAAATTAATAAAAATATTAATTATTGATTAATAAATATATTAATTAATATTTAAATTAATAAAATATTAATAATTGATTAATAAATATATTAATTAATATTTAAATTAATAAAATATTAATTATTATTCAAATCAATAAAATATTAACTAATTTAATAAATTGTTAATTAATTCAATAAAAATATTAATTAAATTAATAAATTGTTAATTAAATCAATAAAAATAATAATTAATAAAAAGTTATTTATTTATTAAATAAATATCATAATACACGATCTGTGAAAGTAGGTTCAGTAACTGCCTATTTTAAATCCATCAGCTCGCACTTGTGTGACCGGGTGAGGCGAGTCGAGCTACTGGCATGCGAGTACAATGGGACAGCTGCTGTCCACTATCACGACAGTACTCTCACCGTGTAACAAGGCCCTTAATGAGTAGCACATCATCAAACACTGTTGCCAAATCTCAAAACAGTGACGCAAAACTATTCAGCTTTAGCTTCTAATATCTTTTAAATTGTACTCAATACCTTTTTTAATGTTAACCATTATATTATAAGTATAAGACGAAAACTAGTTACTTATTGATAAATGGTTAATATATTTATTCAGTTTGCAAGCTTAAAATACCAAGAGGTAAATTCATTTCTTCACTGTTTTCGACATGAACTGTTCCCAACTATTCTCATCAGTCTCTGAAGATGACCCTGTGAAAAGTTTGTATTATCCGAAAATGAGAAATAAGTTCGAAGTATTAGAAGTTTAAAACAATAAAGGTAAGAGAAAGATTCTTCAATCTGATCGTTTCAATCGAATAAGTATGGTCACTGGTTTTCAAAAAGAAATAAATTGGAAATCGGCAAAATCCACAGAGATTTTCAGTGACTTTCCAACAATATGCCATCCAAAGGGATTGCAATGAAGTATATCTTCTCCTCACTATAACCTTAGATGGATTTCTGTGGAAAATAAAATAGATGAAGACTTGAATGAGAAGAAGATCAACTTTATCTCTCTCTTCTATTTTCTTCGTAGCTTAATATTATAATTTAAATTAAAGTTTAATTATTTACCAGTTCATTCTCCTCTCCCTTTTTATTTTCTGAACCTTACTAATTACATAATTTAAATTAAAAAAATTGATTTTACAAAATCTTAAATAGTTTGATTTACAGCATCTTTAAAACAGGTAGTTATTAGTTATCATTATTCTATGAGAAATGGTTGTAATTAATGGAATAATAGAAACATTTAACTCAATATCAAGTTAATGTTAAACATATTGAATGCAAGCAAACATATACAGCGTGACACAAAAAAGAGGGATGAAAGTAAGCGCTTATAACTCAAAAAGTAGTACACTTAGAAAATGAAATAAAAACCACATGATAGAGTATATATTCAAGATATATTTGATATCATAGTTAACTTCATTTTTCATTTATACCGGGAATTAAAATATAATTTATAAAAACAGTAATTCATCTCGACATGCAGAAAACTAATGAGCAAGGCATCTTCATCTTCAAACAGTTTACATTGATTGGATTTTGAACTATAGTCAGAAGAGCCTTTACAAACAAATTCAGAGAAAATATAGACCTTAAAAAAGAGTGGATAGAGCGATCAAAAAATGGAGATGCAAAGGGAGTATACTGAACCAATATAAGGGAAATTCTGATCGTAAACTGAATGCAAGAACTGAAGAAAACATTGCAAGTGTTAGTGCAAGGATTCAATAATCGTCACAAAGTGTAAAAAAGATGGAAGCAGAACTTGGCAGAAACCGAGAAAGCATTCGACAACTTTTAAAGATTGATCTTCATTTGAATGAAACCTACAGGTCTCAAATAATGATAAAGAAGATTGCAATTTTGTCAAAGGACTAGGTAACCGTCTGGTGGGGCCTTACTTCTAGCCAAATTTATGGGCCACATTTTTTTTCAAGATCCTGGCGGACATGCAAGCACAGTACACAGTAACACCTTCTACGTACATTGATATGTACTAGCGACATTCTCCCTGACCGTTAGTTTCAACAAGATGGACCGTTGGTTTCAACAAGATGGACCGTTAGTTTCAACCCACATCATCCCTCAACGTATGGATTTCCTTAGCCACTCACTTAATTTTTTGAGGGTAAGTAAAGGAGAATGTTTACTGAACAAAACCAGATACTTTTGAAAACGTGAAGAATACTGTCAAATATCCAAGAAGTTATTTCATCAAGGAATCAAAATATCCTGGGTGCGATGATAGCAAATTTTCAGAAACATGTAAATTTGTGTATTGAGAAGCAGGGAAGTCATTTTGAGCATTTGTTATAAATAAAATAAAATTTGAAGAAATTCTCTTTTGTGTGGTTTCCATTTCATCTTTCTTAGTGTACTACTTTTTGGGTTATAAACGTTTACTTTCATCCCTCTTTTTTGTGTCACGTTGTATTATATAAAATTTATTTTACCGATACATGTTTAGTGATCAAATCGCGCTCAGTAGCCACTGAAACATTATCCAGTAACTGATTGGTGTTGAAATAACATTTATTATAAGAAGACAGAAAAAAAATGGTCAAAAGCCAACAGATTTATAGAAATATCCACTTCAACCAAATAACCACAGTGCCCAATACATAAAATTAAGGAAAATCATATCTCGCTTCGACATCCAATTAATCTTGACTTATCAAGACTTATTCCAGTTAAAAATAGTCGCAGTATTAAGGTGTGTTAGAAGCATTTCACCGCAGCAAAAGCATTTTGCCGCAGCAAATCTCTACACTAGTTATAAACTCTTTTGATGCAACTAGAGGACAAAGAAGTTTAGCTCAGAGAATCACTCTCGATTTCTTACGAAGTTTTAAGCAACCGAGGCCACAGCATTTCGCGAAATGTAAAAAATGCCAATCAGACAAGAGCAGTTTATTGGAAGTAGAAGGCAGTGAAATAATCCATATAATTCTATGTATAATGTGCGTAAACGCGTATAAAGGAAATTTACATCATTTATTATTTGAATTTCATGTAGTTTTGATTTGATATTTTCAAGTTTTATATAGTACCTGAGATGGATAAGTGTCCAGTGATAGATAAGTGTCCAGTGATGAAGATTAGTATTCGGGGATGGGGAAGTGTCCATCTAGTGATGGGAGTGATGCAATGAAGGGTAAGTGTTCGATGACGGAGAAGTGTTCGGGGATAGGTGTTTTCGTTTTTGTTTTAGTTAGTTGTATTGGTACATAGTAACATTAATATAGGAGGAAAAAGTATAAATGTGTGCCAAAATCCAATTATCAGCTTTCCTCGAAAATGAAAATTTGTTTTTTATTATATGTAAGGCACCCTTCAAGAAATTTAGGTTGCATATAGCGAAGATACGTCTGAATATACAGTGAAATTTCTGAGTTATGAAGTATTGGTTCCATAATACATCAGGGACACTGATAGTTCTCTATAATTAAAGTCTCAATGAAAAATATTGTCTTTGAGGGATAACTAGGCCAAAAATTCTGAAGTATATCTTTTTTCTACAATTTAAAGATATAAAATACTTTCTAACTCAAGTGCATTTCATAATTCAGGTGCTTCGTTACTCGAGTGCTTCATAACCCAGAACTTCATTACTGAGGAGTTTTACTGTATTAACACATAAACAGAGGTAGGCACAGCGCCGCTACTTGTAGCACGTGCTAATAGCGGCGCTTCTTTTTGTGTAGCGGCAGCGCCGCTACTCTTGGGCTAATTAATATAATATTATATACTACTTTTTTCAGAAGCGCTGGAAGGTTTTCGCACTACAGAGCTGACGCTTTTAAAATAGAAAATATTAAAGTTATCCGAGGAATCTACAGATAACTGTAGATGAAAAGTCTATACAAGTGCATGACCCTAGATAGCTAATTAGTTGTAAGTGATATTCAGACAAATCAGCGCAGTACGACCAACTGATATTCAAACAATGATTCATACTACAACCATAATAATGATACGCAATGTGAATATTTTATTTATTTTAGTAGGGGTTTAACGTCTGCTTCGGAACCAGAGGCCATATCGCTGACGTCAAAAGGAAATTGAATACAAGGGACTGGAAGAAGCAGTCAGAAAAGAAAGTGGCTCCATGAACAAAGTCACTTACCACCGTCGGTAACAGTGCTCATGGATGCAGAAAAGCTACTCCGTGAATGCAGTCACTTACCAAGGAATGTGACGAAACGGGACTCAAACACCGGTGGCTGCACTCACGGATGGAAGAGGAAAATGAAGAGGTGATAGTAAATGAAGCCTACGAGCCTACCTGACACAAAATCTAAGACCTCGTAGTTGAAGAGCATAACCCTAGCGCTATCCTATAAAACTGTAAGTAGCGTTAAAAAATGATAAGCATGGTAAAAATGAAAAAAGACAATCCATAATCCAAATTACAACAATTCGGGGCTCAAGGGACGCCACCCCCCTTCTCTTCCATTCACCACAGACAGCTTCAGAATAGAGCCCCTGGGGGCAATGTGAATATTTGATATTAAGACAAAATCGCCTAATACGATCACCTTACACATCGTCTTACGCTTTTATGCAGATGTGTTTATTGCAATAAAGTGGGTTTAATCATGGTTTTTCTTGAAATTTTCTAGATATGTGCATCTACATTGCGAGTAACTTTTAAAAAATTGAAAGTAATTCAAATATTATTTCGGATACTACAATCATTTTACTAAAAGTTACTCATTTTCAGTGTACCAAGCATAACACTAAAAATGCATAAATAAATGTTTTAAATAGTTCTATATCTTTTGTATTTTTTTAACGATAGCGTTCATGTGTAGTTTAACTGCTAATTTTAAATCAATATCCGGTTTGATTTACCCTCTTTTCCACCATTTTTAAAAGACGCTTATCTATCAAATCAGTCAATTTCTGATTTGCATCAGACTTTATCGTCTTACAAGAGTCTTCAGTATCCTTCCAGAGCTCATCTTCCGACGTGAACTGACGTTTTCCCACATACAAATTCTGCTTCAGATGGGACTGAGGTTCTTCAATTTGGTTTGAATCTAGAGAGACTGGGCCATACCATCAACATGTCATTGACAAACTTATTACGGATCAGTGTAAATACATCGCGGGTAAATTCATCGCATGGTAAATTCATCGCGTGGTAAATTCATCGCGTGGTAAATTCATCGCGTGGTAACATCATCGCAGGTAAATTCATCGCATAATAAATCATCGATGACATATAAAAGCAAGGTAGATAATACAAATAATAGAGAGGTAAATAAAAGATGATTTTTTTATAAAGATATTGCAACGTTACGAACAATATGGTGCACCGACAATTGGGTCCAGGAAAATTGAGCCCCAGGAAAATTTGTTTCAAGGACGATTGGGCTCACGACAATTGGGCCCACGATAATTGGGGTCCAAAACAATAATTGAACTCAGAAAAAATTTGGCAGAAGACACAATAAAGAAGTGTTACTTTGTTATTATTAGGTTAGTGACAATATTATCTTTGAAATATGTTTTATATTCTCTAACAATTTGATTGTAATTTTTAACTTCGTTTGATATACTTGGTGAGGTGTATATTAATCAGCCTTTAAATTACATTTGTATACAAAATGTTTCGGTTTAATGAAAATCTTTGAAGTATTTAAATAATTTTTATTTACTATTAATTTTAAAGAATTTCGTGACATTGAACTTAGAAAAATTGAAGAATTGTAGGGATAAAATGAGATTGTGAAAATACCTTTTGTAATACTAATTTATGTAACTCTTCTATATTGAACACTGAACAGTGAACAGGTTTCAACTAATTCACATTAACTTTAATTCGACATTTATATTCCAATAATTTCAGCATGTCTTGGTTGGCCACGGCCTTCTTTAAATACCCACATTCTTTTTTCCTATTGTCTCTTCATCTAAAATTGCTGCATTCATACTTTCTATTGGCTACATCCTAACTCATTCACTATACAGGAGTTCACTATAGAGGTACTGTAATTAGGAAATATGTTGCTTACATGACCTATCTCAGAACAGAAAATTTTAGTAATTTGAAAGAAAACAACCATTTATTCATGAAATGAATATGTTCTATGAAAAAATATATATGTTTCATAACAAGAATGTTTTTTACATATTAGGAATATTCTATATTTTAATTATGCTCAAGACTATATATTTTTATACCAAACGCATATTGTCACATCCCTAGTTATTACGGTAGCAATGGTCTTCAATTAAGTTGATACTGTAGGCTCTGGAAAAATGGTACATGATATATTGGTCCTCGGGCCCAATTGTCGTGGGCCCAATTATTCGGGGTCCAATTGTCGTGTGGCCTAATTGTCCTGGGCCGAATTGTCTTGTGCCCAATTGTCGTAGCCCAATTGTTGGTCCACGAAATAATATATGGATATGTTGCTAAAGCAAACAGTTACTATTAAGATTAAATTCTATCGTTACAACTTCACAAAAAATATATCTAAATTACTTTCAAAACGATAAATTATAAGCAATACCTCCAAAAATTTACAGTTATGTTGTTCTTCAAACTATGAGTAGCTACACAAATACGTAATTTGAGAAATATTATAAATTTGAATTAAAGAAAAATATGCATAACTATAAAATAATAAATTAATGCACATATATTAAAATTACTCATATATTAAAATTATATGACATTCTATTACTAAAAATCCAATCATTTAAAATGAACTGACAGCATAGATTCGTACAAACAAGTTACCATAATCCAGCGAAAAATAAAATAAGGTCGGCGCGATAATTTGCAAAAAAGTATATTTAAGTTTATCAATTTAATTTTATAATCTACCATGCGATGAATTTACCATGCGATGAATTTACCATGCGATGAATTTACCATGCGATGAATTTACTTTGCGATGAATTTACTTTGCGATGAATTTACTTTGCGATGAATTTACGATGCGATGAATTTACCATGCGATGAATTTACCATGCGATGAAATTACGGCGATGAATTTACCGCGATGAATTTACCTGATACCACTTATTACTCCTAAGGAAATTCACAGTTTCATTAGTAGAGTGAGAAGGAGCGTTGATATGTATGAAAATAACTTTTTTTAACGCAGCAGATTTCCTTTTCAGCCAATGAAAAAATCCACTACTTAAAATCCACGGCCCATCAGTAAGGGCCGTGTTTTCACGCCTTATGTCTTAGTAGAGTACTGTTTGATAATCAGTCTTAAAAGATACTTCTCCGCCCATATAGTAACCTTGTTTGTATCTGTAGCGCTAGTCTGATTTACTAGTTTTAGATTTTACGAGGCATTTCATCATTAGAGATAGGGCAGGAAATACGCATGTTTGGGTTCATGGTTTCTGTTGAAATAATTAAATACAAATAGAAATATGAAATTATGAATACATTTTACAAAATTATCACATATATAGCTATTTAAACTCACCAAGATTTTTCTATCCCACAAATATCAGATCGCTACATTCTATGCTGGATTTTTAACTTTTTATATAGCTGACACTTTCGGTTTTACAAATATTTAAATGCATAGTTATTAATGGTCTGTCCTGTAAGACAAATAGTTAAATTACGGTAATGAAAGCTAATTCAGTCTAGTATCATGAACAAGGTAGCAAAATTTTACTTAGTTTTATTAAAGGTAGATACAAAGAAAAAAGTTACAAGGAAGAGAAAATAGTAACGTGAACTTCAAACGAGTAAACATATAGAAAAATTTATATTTAAATTGAGTCATCCTCTATCATCTATGATAGTATTTTTTTTTTTGAGTTAATAATCAAGCAAATGAAGTTACAAATTTATGAAAAATGTAGCTAATGTACTAGGCTTCAAGTAAACATGTATTTAGCGGGTTTAGGTCATAAGCCCCCCTAGGGGCTTATTATAAACTCTTATTATAAATTAATAAGAGTTTTATAACGCTACAAGCCCCCCTAGAATTATGATAATAATAATGAATGAGGGATATGTGAGATAAAATAATAATTTACTAATCTAATTGGGACTACAATTTTCTATTTAGAATTTCTAGAAGCTAGGTACCTATCTAAAAATTTATTTTATTGTTATAAGCTGTGAAACTCCTACGTACCTTATCCTGCTTACACGATAAAAGGAAATATCATCAACTCAAAAAAAAAAAAGAGTTTAAATATTTATGAATATAGAAGAAACGAAAAGTGACACTTGTACTCTTTTATCTCAATTATCTACTAAATTCTCTTTAATTGAAAATTATATGTGATTCCCAATGAATAAATTGCAATTATTATGAAACAGAACCATTGACCATGCTGCATCAGTGTCAAAGATAGTTTCTATAAACTGTGGTGATAGGTGTTCAGTTAGTTGTTTTTTGAAGTGAAGAGTGACTAGTTTTCTAACCTATGTTATTTGGTTTGGGTTCCATTTTATGTGCGTTTATAAATTATAGCTAATATACCTACTTCTATTATTATAATAAGAGTGTGCATATTGTGTTGTGTATATTGGGAAAATTAATTACGCAGGAACGTTTAACGTTATAGGTACCTACATAGGTAAGAAACGACCCTTAGGTACGAGAAACCTAGGTATACCGTATATCTCATGTTTCATATTAAAAATTAGGAATAACATTCCGAAATGTATGTGTTCAAATGAATATTGTTTGCAGGTTTAATTTGATTTCACACCAATTTGGATATTTCAATTTAATAGGTGGAGTAATCAATCTTATTGGTAGGCTGGCTGCTTGCTGCCCACAGGTAGCTACTCAAATTGAAACATTGTAATTTATTTAACTTACGTCCCTAGTTAGTCTGAATAAGTAGCTATCTTGAGAGAATATGGAAAGCACTTTTGTACGGTCTAAAGAGAATACCAAAAGATCTTGGTATTGGCAGCACTTTTTAAGTTCCCAAACAAAATCAAAGTAGGTTACTGAAGGGAGGATTGGACTGTTAGTTACAAGTTATTGCTCATTTTTACATTTTCACTCATTCCTATATAAAAAAATGAAAAACTAGATATGTACTAGGTGTAATGTGTCCAGTTATGTTCCTAGTAATTTACTCAATTTTTCTATTCTATTTATTAAGCAGTTTAATCTCAATAACTCATTAACCCTAGTAACCTGGCCCTTAAAAGTTTGCACACAAACCTAGGGACTGGTCCAGGCGCACCAGTCCTCATTAAAACTGTTATAAAATCTCAACAAATTGACTTTTCGATATTTAGTCTTTATAAAAACCTTCATCAAATATTTACACATCCATTGGTTTACACAAAAGAATAGTTATTCTTTCAAAAAAAAATTAACAAGCAAAAATGAAAAATAAATATTTCTTAGATTTTCTAACTATTTGCTTAAAAGCCATTTTCATCACCAATCAATAAAATCCTTATAAAATTCACAAAAATAAATAAAACTTGATGAAAATTTAACTGTTGATGGAGAAGGATTCACCAATGAAAAAGATGCCAGAAAAAAATATGTACCTTAAATAGTTTTTAAAATATACTAATTTAAATTTATGTTTCAGGTTTTTTGAGTCACCCTGTATATTTGAATAAATGCTCATAATATGAGTATCTTTCCTTTTATCACATTCTTTTTTGTATAATCATATGTAATTATGTTGAAAAGTAAAAGTCAGGAAAATACAACTTCCAAATCAGTTTGAAAATAAAATATTAATATTTTTTCGGGAGGACTGGTGCGCATGGACCAGTCCCTAGGTTACTAGGGTTAATAATTAAATTTTTTATATTAATTTAAAATAAATATTGCAATTATTCTTTGAGAATAATTGAACATAAAAACAGAAGCAAGTAATACTCTAAAGCCAGACTGCAGAATATGGAACATTTTTCCAAGACTCTCTGCAACAAATCTGACCTCAATTTTGGAAATTTTAGATTTATGCGAGAAATTTTGAATTAATTCCTAGGTATGTTACCATTATTTTAGCCGTGGGAGAATTTTTAATTAATTCCTTTGTTAGCATTAATTTAGCTCCAGGAGATTCTGAATCTGCTGTTGAGAGTCAGAGAGTAACTCTCTCTCAAATTAAAATCTCTGTGGGGCAAAAGACACATTATGCAGAGTGTCTAAAGTCTAACATTCATACCAGACTGACAGCCCAGACTGTATTTCATGGTAAATTCCACTGAATTTTTGGAAGATTTTTTCCCTATGAAAATAATTATATATTCTAGGAAAGTCGGACGATTTTTAGCTATTTATTCCAATGTTACCATTAAATTTTGTTAGTTAAATTTGGAAAATGTTGGTGGATCAGCCAAATTATTGGAAATTTTTGAAGCTACTTCGCTGATTGACAAAGTTTAAAGAAAATTCAATTAAATTATAACATGAGTTGCGCTTCTTTCCGATATGCAACATAACAGCAATCAACATATTTGGCTCATCAAGATTTTGAGACTCTTTCTTGAGAAAAATTGTTCAAAGTTAAATGGCCGCATTTTACCTATGTGGTAGACGCCAGGTATTAGGTAATAAAGCATGTAATATATCTCCATTTTATTGACGAGTTTGAGGCAACTATTTGGAGCCCTCCATTTGAAAATGGAGAGAACTAAAGATATTTAATTTTCCCATATGCTACAATGTTATTTTGTAGACAATATATGATTATTTGATCATCTTTGAGAGAAATGTAGCTTCTTTAGGATATTGCCGGAGAGACAAATGGAGAGTTTATGAGCCATACTATTTAATTTTACCTATGTGATCCTAACAGAAATTTAGGGTTGTTCACATAATTCAGGTCCAGCAAAAAAGTCAGTCAAAATTTCTATCAAATGCAATATGGCATGTAAACAAGTATAATTATTGATTCAATTTGTAACAGAGAATAGGAAGAAAATGATGTTGCATATCAGTTTCTACCTGGTGCAATGGACTCTGCTGATTAGCATCTCATACAGTGATATTTCTTAAAAATCTGGAAAAGGCCCAGTTTGTATCCGAAAAAAATGAGACATTTTGAAAGATTTCATTTTAATAATTAAATTTATTTATACAGATGAAATTGATTGTTTAATATCATATTTTCCAGAAACTTCATAGAATAAAAATATTTATCAAAATGTCTTATCAAATAGTCAACTTTGATGTTGATAATAGTGTGGAAGGAATTCCAACCTCGTCGAATTAAAGTATTAAAGGTCAGACATTATGTTACTGGCTACATAAGGTAAATTGAGGTGGGCTTACTAATTTAATCAAGACCCTCCATCCTCCAAAATTGACTTGGAGTCTCTTCAAGTGCAAAATATTTTTTGAAGCAAACTCTTATCAAGAGATGATAGAAAAATGTCAAGAAGCAGTCTATTCAAATTGCCCATAGATCAAATACTCATACTTTTATTTCTCTGCCCTTTCCATTGGAAGCGAGACCTATTAAGAGCAACAACAGTTCTACCAATGAAATGATGGAAAAGCTAAATAAAAATGGAAAAAAATTATGAGAGATTATTCAAGGCTGTTCTTGAATTGCATAGAGTAATTATGGAGCTCAGAGAGGAAGTGCAAGTGATGAAAAAAATGGTGAAAAAAACAAACAGTTCTATTTCTATCATTAATAGCTCCAGTAAGATACCTAAGTTGCCAGCAAAATCACAAAATGAATTACAATTGCTGGAAAAAATATTTTTCAATGAGAATGAAATAGACAATATGAAAATGAAGTTATCCAATTTTGGCGGGTCACAATTGAGGAGTACCATCAACAACATGGTTAAAAATTCCATCTCGAGTGAAGTAGCTGTTCTATACTCATTGCAAGGAAAATGTGACAAGTTGGCGTTCAAAGATTTAAAGCTGTGCTCCTGTATCCAAGGTAAGCTATCTACAATGTAATAGATTAGCTGCATATTAAAATAAATGATGAAATATCTATGGAGATATTTAGTTTCTTAACATATATTTACCTAACTTAATCTCATGTATATGATCTCTCATTAAGTAATTTTATTAAATGTTTTTATCTTTGTTCATACTTGATAGTTTTTTTATTAAATTTATAAGTATTGATCAAATTTTGCCGATATCAAGCAGCTACCAATACCACAAACTATGTCGAAACAGATGTCAAAATTTTATTTAAATTACAATTTATATTTAAGCTGTATAGAATTTTTGTCAATCTATTTCAGATGCAGCTTAAGCTTTTCCTTTTGGCAAGTCTGCTCTTCTATCAGAGATCAACAAATTCATTGCAGTTAGTCTAACTCAAGCTAAAGCCAGACTGGCCAAGAGGGAAAAGTTTGGTGAAAGAAGAGCTAGTGCAGAGGAGGAAGAAGATGAAGAGGTTGCTAATGAGGAGCCCCCAATGAGGGGCTCTCGGACCCCAAAGCTAAGATAATGGAATTAAAAGTAGGGAGCAGAACGTGGAGGAGAATAGGGAGGACGGAGATCCGACCTCCAAGGATAAAGTGGGAGGTGTTGAAGGAAGTAGATAAGATGGAGGAGTATAAGGAGAAGACCAGGGTGAAGATGGAGGAGTGTGGTCTGAGAGGGGATGATAGTAGGACTGAATGGGATGTTTTGACTGGTGTGAAGGTAGAGGCAGCGAAAGAGGTAAGAAGCATGCGGTGAGATGGGGAAGGCTGTGGCCAACCCCTGGACGATAAGACACGAGGAAGAGCTGAGAAGGATGAAGAGTAGGATCAGGGAGACTGTAGAAGCTAGGGTGGTGGCAGATGAAAGGTTAGAAGCGAGGAGAAGGCTTAGGAGGAGAGTGAATGAGAGAGGTGCATTAGAGAGAGCGGAAGAGAATGTAAGGGTAGCGAGAGAGAGTTCGAAAGCAGCTAGGAGGACTGAGAAGCTTGAATTGAGACGATTGGAGAGAGAATGGTGGAATGAAAAGATGAATGAATGTGTGGAAGCGTGTAGTAGTGGTGAGATAGGTATAATGTATAAAGTGTTGCGTGAGTTAGGTATGAGAGGTAGTAAGAAAGCACCTACGAGTGGGAATGTGACTGTGAACGAATTTAAGGATCATTTTGAGAGTGTGACTGCAGAAAGGTTTGAGGTGGAACCTGGTATGATAGTAGCGGCAGTGGAAGGTGCGAATGATTTGAGGATGGATGTGGATGCGATAGAGGCGAATGAGTTTATGAATGAGACGCCTGAACGTGAAGAGATTGAGAGTGCTATGAAAGAAATGAATGAATCAGCGCCTGGTCCGGATGGAGTGAGGATAGGGTATGTGAAGGGCATGTGAAGAAGTGAAAGAGAGAGTGATTGAGATGGTGAAAGTTATGTTTGATAGTAGAGCAGATAGGTGGGATGAATCGTTGAAAGTGGGTGTGATGGTGCCATTGTTTAAGAAAGGTGATAGGAATGACAGGAATAATTATAGGGGGTGTGTTTGCTTGCGATGGGGAGAAGAGTGCTAGCGAGAGTGATTGCGAAGCGTTTGAGTTGGTGGGCGGAGCGAATGGGTGTGTTGGATGAGAATCAGTCTGGTTTTAGGAAGGGTAGGAGTACAGCGGATGAGGTGCAAATGATGGTGAGAATGAATAAGGATGTTAAGGATTATGAGAGACGAATGAGTGTGCATGGAGGTGAAGTGAATGGGAATGAATGACCAGTGGCGCGATTGTTGGACCTGCGAAAAGCATATCCTAGAGTAAGCGGGGTACGGTCAAGAGCCTCCCCGGTCAAGAGCCCCCCCGGTCATGAGCCCCCCCGGTCATAAGCCCCCCCGGTCACGAGCCCCCCCCCCCCTACATGTTTTTTTAATCCTTATTTACCTAGTTAAACAAATGAAGAACTACTTAGATAGAAATAACTGAGAGTTTCTAATGTAGTTTGTTGTATCCGCTAGATTGTTGTACTGCACACTTCATGATTGTTTAATGACCTGGCAGGGGGGTTCGGGGGGCGGCACGCCCCCCTATATACATATATTTTATGTCTAATCAGTAATGAACTACAAAAGTGTCAATAAGGATTAAATAATATAGGTATAAATAAGGATTTAAAAACAGGGGGGCTCGTGACCGGGGGGGCTCATGACCGGGTGGGCTCTTGACCGGGGGGGGGGGGGGGGCTTATGACCTAGGGGGGCTCATGACCGGGGGGGCTCTTGACCGGGGGGGCTTATGACCGGGGGGCTTATGACCTACACCCAGAGTAAGCAAGTCCGCACTGTGGCAGCTACTCGAAAGATATGGTATGAATGGGAAGTGTATGGATTTGCATGAGACGACTGTGTATCGAGTGAAAGGTAAGGAAGGGATGAGTGAGTCGTGGGTGCCTCAGAGAGGATTGCGTGAGGGCTGCGCCACATCACCGATCCTTTTCAATATTTTTCATTAGGCGGTGATGCGGCAGGCCGAGATTGAAAGAGGTGTGAATGCTGGTGTGGTATGGAAGTGGATGCCTGGTGGGTCGTTTGCGGGTGAAAGAAACTGGGACCGAATGAATAGCGAGGCGAAAGTGGTGCGAGTGAGGAGTGTGCTGTTTGGATAGGTGCGAATGTGGATATGAAGAATAGGATTAAGAGAGCGAATGGTGTATGGTAGAGAGTGAAAGGACAACTGAAAGGGTCGCGAATGACGAAGAGATGGCAAGCGAGAGTGATTGAGATGTGTGTGGAGAGTGCGATGTTGTTTGATTGTCAGGAACGAACGTGGTATAAAAGGGATGTGAACCGGCTGCAAAAGTGGATGGATAAGTGTTATAGGTATGTATGGAATAATAGGGGAGGCCAACCTTTGAGACGTATGGAAGAAATGCATGTGAATATGACTGATGTGAGAGCTAGGTTAGGTGTGAAATCGGTGGCATGGAAGATTGAGAAGAGAGTGCTTGAGAGAGTGGGTCATGTGATGCGAATGGGCAATGAAAGGCAGGTGAAAGCGGTGGTGCTAGGATGGTATGAGAAGTTGGAAGAGGTGAGAAAAGTACCTGGGAAGAAGAGAAAGACTGTGTTGTATTGGAAGAGGTTATTGAAAGAGGCAGCGATTGATTGGAAGGATGTGGAGAGATTGTGCGGCTATAGAGATGTATGGAAGGATGCGGTGAATGAGAGAATGGAGCATATGGATGTAGGGGAGAGACAGAGCGGGCATGAGTATGTATGGGGGGCGAATGAGTTAGCTTTAAGTAGGAATATAGGTAGGGGGTTAATAGATTTAACATGTAGGTATGAGGGAAGGTATGTAAGTCAAAGGGGGGATTAACGGTACACCAGAAGCGAATGCATAGGGCAGCGGAGGGAAGGGTGACGTTTGTACAGAGGGAGCAAGGAAAAATCATGAGGTTAGCTGTACGGGTGGCGCTGGTAGGGGTTTAGGTAGGAGGGAATGTGGGGGTTGTGGGACGGAGGTATCTGGAAGTAATTACGCTAGGCATGTTAGGGGATGTAGGGGTGAGGGTGGGGGGATAGTAGTAGCTGGTGCCGCAGCTGGAACCAGGGGGAGGGTGGCGGTGTGCAGCGTCTGTGAGCGGACGCTGTCTTATGCTAACATGGCCAGGCACCAGGAGAGATGTCGGGTTTGGGACCCGGGAGGGGAGCAAGACCCCGATGGGGGTATCGGCTAATTTGAATTTGAAAGGATTAGGTAGTTGCAATCCGTGGCCAATATGGCCCGACACCAGAGAACCGTCTGCCGGGTGTGGGACCCAGGAGGTGTGCCTGAACCCGGTCAGGGATGAATAAGGCATGATGATGAAAGGATTAGGAAGGAGAGCAATGAAGAGGAAATAATTAGGGAGGAATATAATGAGGAACAAATGTAAATGAGGAGCAGTGCAATGAAATATAAATGTGAATAGAAAAAGATTAAAGGAATTATCATAGAAAACTGTTTAACTTAAATGGATATCTTATTATAGATTATTTTGCTCAATGGATGTAGTTTGTTTATTTTATATGGTTATACTAGAACTTTGTTGTTGCTAGCTTTTAGTACAACAAGGTGAGACCTCCATTTAAAAGGTCAGCGACCAAACGAATAGGAGCACCTCATAGCATGAAAAAAGGAAATTTTGTTTTTATTAAAAACTTTTATTTAATTGAATAGGTATGTATAACAGTTTAAACTATTTTTCATATGTAAGGTGTTGGTGGAAATGCTCTTTGTACTACTTTATTTCTTTTTTAATCCTTAATGAAGATCTAAATGTTAATTAACCTTATTATTTCAGTCATGATCCTTGATGTCTGTATTCTCAACACCCATCAGCATGCCTGCTCCACCCCACTCATCAACAAATGGAATGGCGAGTGTAGCTACAGATTATTCAACACCTGGATATGACATCGATAGTCCCACTGCAGGAGAGATAAATGTAAGATGATGTACATTCAATGATTAACAGCCTTGGTGCTCATGATGTAACCTATTTAGATCCAAGGTACCTTGTCTGTTGTTATTTGTGTACATCTCTTTAACTGGACTACTAGCAGTTTCTTCATGAAAACACACATTGCTGGATATATTTCACTTAATAAGTGAGTATTGCAACATGAATTACTTACTTGAATCCATCAATTTTTTTATTTTTTGAATTATTTAAATAGCTACCAATTTTTTTTCATTATTTATCTAATTTTAACATTGTTACAGCTCTTCATACTATCAAAATCCAGATGTGGATCTCTATTACATTTAATATTGTGTAGTACTTAACTACAATACTGGTCAGTATTAAATATTGCATCAAAATTATGGTAATATTGGAGTAATAACAAACCCAATGTTGCAACAATATAGTGTAGTACTTAAATACAATACTGTCATTGTTGGAGCCATATTGTAGTCGATATTAGGGCAATAAAGCACAAAATATTTCCCCAATATTGTGTAGTACTTATATACAACATCGGGGCGATACTGTCCCAATATTACGGCAATATTACCCCAATATTGAGACAATATTGTAGTTAATATTGGAGGAATGTTGTCCAAAATACTGCCCCAAGATTACAAATCCGAGTATTGGGGCAATATTGCTGATATTGCTTCAATGTTGGACACAATATTGGGGCAATATTGTCTCAATAAATTTTGCTACGTGGGCTCCGGTGCTCTTCCTACCACTATGGTGCTCTGCCCAAAACTCCGGTGCTCTGTCCACCACTTCGGTACTCTGCCAACCACTTCGGTGCACTACCCGCCACTCCGGTGCTCTGCCTGCAACTCCGGTGCTCTGCCTGCAACTCCGGTGCTCTGTCCACAACTCTGGTGCACTGCCCACCACTCCGGTGCTCTACCCGCAACTCCGGTGCTCTACCCGCAACTCCGGTGCTCTGCCCGCAACTCTGGTGCTCTGCTCACCACTCCGGTGCTCTGCTCACCACTCCGGTGCTCTGCTCATCACTTGGGAGGGAGAGTAACAGTCTCCTGTACCTGAAGTGAGAGTATTCTTTCTTGCACCAACCCCCTACCCCGTTGTCTTAAATCACCAAGGTCCAAAACTGTAATATGTTACAACATGCCATAAATACGTATTACTTCCGGAATTATTGGCTGATTGAACAGAGGTTCTTAAAATCATGCTAATTTTCGGAGATAAAACCTTCTCTTTTGATGGACAAGGTTTTGACTGTGTAGAAGAACATATAGGAATATAAAAAACAAACTAAAATAAAGTTATATTGGTGGATAAAATTTGCTTCAGCCAAAGAAAACCACACGAAAATACGATGGTTCTTGTTTAAAGTTATGGCAATTTTAATTTTGTACCCACAATTTTAGACTCGTCTATAGCACAGACAAGCATGGTAGACAGTTTACTTATCAACATGGTGCCAATCTGACTATTTAGACTAATATATTTATTAGTTTTCCCAAATTGCACGGCTTGATCCATAAAATACTGAAAAGAATTTGCACCAACAATCAAATCTATTTTATCTATTCTATCAGAACCACTGAGCAAATCTTCATCCGCTAAACGATAACCATTTTTGAAAAAAGGAATTAACAATATTACTAAATCCATGTAATTCCATGAATATTGAGATATCAGGAATTGTTAATGCTTCAATTATAACTAATTCGTTACCTAACATCAATCTCAATAATGCTCTCTTTGACAAATAACCCTTCTCATAATTAATAACCTTTATAGTAAGTTTAATATTGTCTACCAATATGGTATATGAATCAGCTGACAGCGCTTCCTCTGTGATTATTGTACTCTGACTACCTGAATCTCTTAGGGCTAATCCACACCATCGCTCCGCTCACGCTCCAGTCACGGTCCGGTCCAATATTCTTTAATGCATTTCACGTAGAGCATCCACACTGGCAGTGCCGGTCAGGTCACGCTCCAGTCACGCTCCGGTCACGATCCAATCCAAAGATATTTTGACTGGAGCGTGATCGGACCGTGAGCGGAGCGGCACTGCCAGTGTGTATTAGCAACGCTACAGTCGCGGTCCAATTTTATTATTTGCGTGCTTTTTCTTGAATTTTACTACACATATATATGTCTCGCGCATTTGACTGATCTGAAATATCGACCGATTTCGCCGCGCAATCTATTGATCAATCGTTATTGCAGCCATCGACTGATGGCGCAACCATCTATCGATTGTTGCGCGTTCGAATGATAGGTAGTTTTTTAGTTTATGCATTTAATTGTCTTGATTTTAATGGAAAGATATTGTCTTTTTAAACAAAAAATTGTTTTATTTCATAGAGTAATCATCAATCGATTGATGATTTCCCTATGAAATGTAACAATTAGATATAGAAATTATAGAAATCCATATCAATCGAACGCGCAACAATCTGTTGATGGTATCCCTATTAAATATACCATTTAGATGCTTAAACTAAATACATTCTTTATCATTCGAACGTGCAGTAATCAATCGTTGGTTGCGCTATCGGTTGAGGGCTGCGCTAACAATAGATCTACAAATTATGAAGCGAAATCAGTCTATATTGCTGCGAAAATAATAGAAAAATTTAGTTTTGTCATCTATATTAGATGAGAATACAACGAGTAGATATCCTTCACACTTCCTGCTTTTAGCATAGGATGAACTCAAAATATCTACTTTTTTTTTCTCTCATCCTGTTCACCATCAATTGAGTGCAATGATAATCACTGCAAAATCAGATGATACGGAAGGGACGGGAGCGAGAGCGGACCGGACCGAACATGAGTATGCACAAGGATGAGACCGGACCGTGACTGGAGCGAGAGCGGAGCGATGGTGTGGATCAGCCCTTAAACATCTCACTTTAGTACCATTCTCAAATTTAGAGGAAAAAGAACACAGAATCAGAGTAGGAAGAATCATTGTAAGAATCTGTTAACAAAGCCATGCCCGTTTGAGATTTAAAATTAGGTTTCTTTTGGTCGTCCATTTTAGATTTATAGGCACCTATTCTCATATATAGGCACCTATTTTTATGGTGTACAGACGTGTGGTGCTTGCGTCGCTTTGTGTTTTGTACTACCGGCTTAATAAATTTAAGATATTCTGTGATAGTGTAGTTTTCTACAAGAGAACGATGCCTAAAAAAGCTAAAACTTCTCCCATCATTATTGATAATGACTCAATTCCAGAAGAATATGAGGAAATTGTGAGGCATGTTCAATTTGTGTTTGAGCAGAAATTCGATGAATTCAGAGGTGAGCTGCTTTCTCAACTACAACAGAAAGGTGAAAGAATAGTTACTTTGGAAAGACAGGTACTCGCTTTAGGCAAGGATATTGACACTCTTAAAGTGAGTATTGATGTAAATGAGAAGATTGCAAGGCAAGATGAGCTTGTGTTTTCCGGAAATATAGTCTCTGATGATCAGAGTGGTGATGTGAATGCTGTCACAAAGGTGCGTGATCTTCTCCGAACACAATTAAAATACGACCTACCGCTGGAAAGGATCGTTTATGCTTAACGACTTGGTAATAGGGTGGCTACTCAAATACCGGACACGAGGAGGATTCTGTTGAAGGTATGTGATATTCATACCAGAACTGATATCATGGTGGCATGTAAGACAGCTAAACCGAATAATCTCTATATCAATGACAATCTAACTCCTACTAGAGCTAAAATCCTGTATTCGCTCAGAAAAATGAAAAAAGAAAAAGACAGTACTATAACGGGACATGGATCAATCAGGGGAGATGTTTTTACCTGGATTAAATCACCCAATCCTGCTGGAAAAAACTTGAAAGTGTTTCTGAATTTACCTGATTAATTTAGGAGATTCTGTTCTGAGACTCTGAAATAATTTGTCTGACGGTGATATTAATCAGTACTATCATTGACTGACTGTGTTTGGTATTCAGATCGGACTGTATCTGATTGCCAGTATCTCCCATATTGTTTTAGCAATATGTTACGATGTTAATGGCGTTCTTCTATCATGTTACAGGACCAAATTTGTGTATTATCATCGATACACAATGACTTGTCTCCTGTGTAATGTTATCTGTAAATTAGTATCTGATGTCTCTTGCCTGATGCCTATCTCTTGCCTGATGCCTATCTCTTGTCTGATGCCTATCTCTTGTCTGATGCCTATCTCTTGCCTGATGCCTATCTCTTGCCTGATGCCTGTCTCTTGCCTGATACCTGTCTCTTGCCTGTAGCCTGTCTCTTGCCTGATGCCTATCTCTTGCCTGATGCCTATGCCTATCTTTTGCCTGATGCCTGTCTCTTGCCTGATGCCTGTCTCTTGCCTGATGCCTGTCTCTTGCCTGATGCCTGTCTCTTGCCTGATGCCTGTCTCTTGCCTGATGCCTGTCTCTTGCCTGATGCCTGTCTCTTGCCTGATGCCTGTCTCTTGTCTGATGCCTGTCTCTTGTCTGATGCCTGTCTCTTGTCTGATGCCTGTCTCTTGTCTGATGCCTGTCTCTTGTCTGATGCCTGTCTCTTTCCTGATGCCTGTCTCTTGCCTGATGCCTCTCTTTCGCCTGATGCCTGTCGCTTGCATGATGCCTGTCTCTTGCCTGATGCCTGTCTCTTGCCAGATGCCTGTCTCTTGCCTGATGTCTGTCTCTTGCCTGATGCCTGTCTCTTGCCTGATGCCTGTCTCTTGCCTGATGCCTATCTCTTGCCTGATGCCTATGCCTATCTCTTGCCTGATGCCTGTCTCTTGCCTGATGCCTGTCTCTTGCCTGATGCCTGTCTCTTGCCTGATGCCTGTCTCTTGCCTGATGCCTGTCTCGTGCCTGATGTCTGTCTCTTGCCTGTCTCTTGCCTGATGCCTGTCTCTTGCCTGATGCCCGTCTCTTGCCTGGTACCTGTCTCTTGCCTGATGTCTTTCTCTTGCCTGATGCCTGTCTCTTGCCTGATGCCTGTCTCTTGCCTGATGCCTGTCTCTTGCCTGATGCCTATCTAATGTGTCCACTTGATCCTATGTGTCCTCTTGGTCCTATGTGTCCTCTTGGTCCTATGTGTCCTCTTGGTCCTATGTGTCCACTTGATCCTATGTGTCCTCTTGGTCCTATGTGTCCTCGTGGTCCTATGTGTCCTCTTGGTCCTATGTGTCCTCGTGGTCCTATGTGTCCTCTTGGTCCTATGTGTACTCTTAGTCCTATGTGTCCTCTTGGTCCTATGTGTCCACTTGATCCTATGTGTCCTCTTGGTCCTATGTGTCCTCTTGGTCCTATGTGTCCTCTTGGTCCTATGTGTCCTCTTGGTCCTATGTGTCCACTTGATCCTATGTGTCCTCTTGGTCCTATGTATCCTCTTGGTTCTATGTGTCCTCTTGGTCGTAAGTGTCCTCTTTTTTATTATTTTGATTCTTCTAACTATAGAGGCGCGATAGAAAACGGTCAACTTCTATAGTTATATATCTCTTTCTTTCCATATTATTTTATATATTTCAGTTTTATTATTCAGATTCATCAAACTATAGAGGTGCGATATAAAACGGTCAACCTCTATAGCTATAAATCTATTCCTATAAATTTTCTTCAAATTCCACTGTTATATATTTCATTTTGATTTTGACTCTTCTAACTATAGAGGCGCGATAGAAAACGGTCAACCTCTACAGCTATAAATCTTTTCTTGAAATTTCATTCTATTATTTTGATTCTTCTGTCTATAGAGGCGCGATAGAAAACGGTCAACCTCTATATCTATATATTTCTTCAAATTTCTTTTTCTATATTTCTTTACTTTTATTCTATTTTTTATTTCGAATATACTCATGTTCACACATCTATTTTCAGTTTATTTTATAATGTTTCAAAATTCCTGTTGACTCTTCAAACTATAGATGTGTTATAAATCAGTTACGGCATTTGTTAACAATGGGTATCAATGCAGGTGTTACATCATATGCTCTATTAATTGAATTTTGATGATGCAGTGTATAGAATGATTCTAATCTTCTACGGTGCCAAACATTTTGATTTTGATGTAAAACTTTGGCGTCTGTGAAATTGAAAGTGTGTCCAGTGTCTCGTGAGTGTTGGTAAACCAAACTATTTTCTTTTCCTATTCTTACATCTTTTTTATGTTCATCAATTCTTGTGTGTAAGTTTCTTCCTGTTTCTCCTATATATTCACTAGTGCATTCTTTACAATCTATTTTATATACTACATTGCATTTATCTATACCTTTTACTATGTCCTTTGGTTTTACTAGAAAGTTCTTGATAGTGTTCGTTGATTTATTACCTAAATATAAGTTGAAGGGGGCTAATATTCTCTGTAATCTTTCACTTGTCCCTGAAACGTATGGTTCAACTATGAATTTTCTCTCTGTGTCATCAATCGTGATAGTGTCATTTCTATTACTATTTATTGTACGGAATTTGTGAATTTCGTTATTTATCATTTTCTTCGGGTATCCATTGTTAGTTAATTGTTCTTTAATTAGTATCAGTTCTTCCTCTAGATGTTCTTCACTGCAAATTTTGAAAGCTCTACTTACTAGTGATCTAATCGTGCTTCTCTTGTGCGCAATATGAGAAGAGCTATTGTAATTTAAAAGTCTACCAGTAGTACTAGGTTTCGTATAAATTTTGAATTTCAAAGTACCATCTTGGTGTCTTATAACTTTTAGATCTAAATATGGTAAAGTTTTATTTCTTTCACTTTCCAGAGTGAATTGTATGTTCGGGTTTACAGTATTAATAAAATTAAGTAATTGATCTTGACTATTTTCAGGGATAATTGCTATCACGTCATCTACATAATGCTTCCATAAATTTATGATAAAAGAAGAATTATCTATTATGTTTTTTTTCTATTTTTTCTATCAGAGTGTAGCACTTAATGTTTTGAAGCGGGCGAATCTCTGTGTGCAGCAAAATGGAGGCCACTTCCAGCACCTTCTATAATATGTATTTCTTGTTATTAATCATTAAATATCCATTGTTCTTGAACATTTTGGTGTAGAATTTTTTTTCGTCAGTATAACTATGAATAAAAGCCACTAAAAAAATTAAAAATGTTGAAACACACTGTATTATATAGGGGCAATTTTCCTCAGTGGCAATTTTCCCACAGGGGCAGTTTTCCCAGTGGTAATTTTCCCAGTGGCCATTTCCCCATAATGGCAGTTTTCCCAGAGGCAATCATCCCAGTGGCAATCATCCCAGTGGCAGTGTTCCCACTGGCAATTTTCCGCACACGAGAAGAAAGTAACTGGAAGATGTACTATCAGAGAAAAGAGTCACTGTGATGATTTACTATCAGAGAAAAGAGTCACTGTGATGATGTTCTATATGAGATAAGGTCACTGTGGTGCTGTACTATCAGAGGAAAAAGTAACTGTGATGATGTACTATCGGAGATAAGGTCACTGTGATGGTTGGTGTACTATAATAGAAAAAGTCACTTGCATGATGCTAACTCCTCAAATCTCAGTTTGTGAATGTCATGTTATTTTCAAATTTTACAAATTTGTCGTCGTGTATCCGAAACAATATTACATTATCTTCAAGGAATACAGTTAAAACAGTCTCTTCGAGGAAATGTAGAGTAATTAGTAAACGGTGAACAATTCATTGCAGATGCACCTTCTATTACTGTACGTATGGATAATAAGTTACATTCAAAGATACATTTACATTGTACAGTGAATCACAAAAAAAGATTATTCTTTCAGTTTGAATTGTTTGGATTATCATTTTAATAGAAAAAGAGTAAAAGTTAGAAATAAGTTTTTGAAAAATAATTTTTTGATACTCAAAGAGATTGCTACATCATGTCTAGGGACTTAATTTTTTCACTTCACATTCTAAATTATCAATCTATTAATAATTGAGAGTCTTTATCACTATTATACACATATATTTGAACTCGTTGATGGCTTTATTTGCTTATTTTTCACTTGTTTGGAAATCATACCAAACCATGAGCTCATTTCAATATTTTTTCTAAATGTGAAGTAAATCTACACAAATCTTCCATCAAAGGTGAATGTTTCCCTTCTGTGCAATTTCATCTCATTAATTTCTGACGGGCTCAAAAATTCATTAATTGAAAAGATCAAAAAGGGATTTTCGTTAATGAGAGATTAATTTCAACAGGGGAAATATTTCAGTTTATTTCCTAACTCAAAGAGAGAAAATTGAAAGGACGATCAAAGCACGTGAATGCCTTTGACAAGTATTTTCAATGTAATGGCATAGTAGAGAACTGTATTAAGTGTACAATCATTATTAGAATCACTGAATGAATCACTATTAGTTCCTAAAGTAATACAGTGTCCAAAGAATAAAATAATCATTTTTTTCGAATGTTCTATCTAAATCTTTCTTACCAGTAAAGTAAATCGCGAACATTTTTTCACACCTTTAGCTATACCATAACGAAGTATGATTTCCTTTAGTTTAGTCTCATTAAATAAAAAGTATATGATGATGTAAATTTTATAAATATTCCATATTTCAGAAAAATTAGGAACAATTTGCACAGACCACAAGAACCCATCGACTTTTTCAAATGGTGAAATGAAATCCACCAACCTTATCAATAAATTGGCCAATCCACCAATTTGTCTCCATTTAGCCACCGAAAACTTAATAAAATGTAGGAATAAATAACTAAAATTTTGCCGACTTTGCTAGAATATTAATATTTTCAAAGGGGAAAAAATCCACCGATATATTTGTGCTTTTATAATTCTTCGAGAGTTTAACTGTCTTGTATAATTTACCAAATTAATTTCATCATACATCCAAACAGGTATTCCAACCAGTAAGTCTAAATTCAGAAAATTTGTCCATTCTGACCAAATCTCATCTAAGAAGAGCTGGATTCTGCCCCCCAAACTGAAAATTGTGAAACTGGGAAAGAAAAAATTGACCATAGGACTAATCTTCTGAACTATGTAAGTATATAACCATATAGCTTGCATCTGATTAATTAATTTAATTGCACTGACTCTCGGTAGGTGAAAAAATTTATGAATCAACATATTGCTTCTTAATAGGATTTTTGTTTTATAAATATTTGAAGCAATCAATTTGGCCTTTGCTTTCAAAGAGGATGCTTAACCATAACTGTAATTAATAACTTATGAAATTTTCATAGGACTCCTTGCCTGAACCAGAATCAGAGGAAATGGGCTTTCTAGAAAGTGAAGTTGAAGCTGCAGTGACCTAATCAAGGTCACCAACAGCCCAGTTGGAGACCTCTTCCATTCCATTGCCTCTAAAGGCCCGTTTACACGAGGGGCGTGAAGCGCTTGACAGGCGCCTGCTCGCCCCACTGTGAGGCAAGTACGTGCGCTTCTCAGGGGCATCGGAGCGATCGACGAGGTAGCGATTGGACAGGCGCCTCACAGGTGCTTCACTCAGTGGGTGACGGCCCTTCAGTAAGAGAGGTTGTCTGTACACACGCTGCGTGTCAATATTCAAAGACTTCAGTGGTATAAATGTATATTAGTAAAATTGCCCGAATTTTTGAGTAATTGGATTTATAAATTAAGCATTAAGTGCATAATAAGTCATTGAATTTTTCTGAATTATTGTTTTTAATCAAAAAATTGGGTCTTTTTCTATACCATAAATTATATCTATGAGTCACTTACAAAGTGTGTCAAATTAATCACATTATATGTTTTACATAAAATAACTGAAAACAATCAAGTGTGTTATGTTATATGTATGTGTGTTATGTTATGTATTATATACTGCTATCCTATTCGTATTGCGGATAATCAAACAAATGGACAGTGAGTTTTATTTTTATAGATAAAGGAAATGTTGCTAGTAATATTAATAATGAAAAAGTTACAATCCAAGCCATATCTCTCTGCCATGATACTGCTCCCTCTGCATTCACCCAAATTCTACGACGCCTGCTTTTCGTTTTCTTCTTAATGCACACCCCAATACAATTGGCCAGAGATCCTCTTCGCTCGCATCCATCCTCACTGGTGTCTGAGAGCAAACTGAATCGCGAGGGAGGTGCGTGTGTTGACTGTGTTTAAAAACCAGTGTGAACAACTACGGGCGTCAAGCGCTGCAGCAGGCGCGTGACAGGCGCCTGCTCGCCCCGACTGTTGCCCCTCGTGTAAACGGGCCTTAAGAATGCTTGCGGCTACTTCGCATGATGAATGCAATGAAACTAAAAAGTAGCACAGTAAGAATCTCAAATCCAAATTGACTGATAGTGAAATGTGCTTTAGTATTTTAATCTCCCAAGATCTGGATTTACATTTTTTTATATACTTCTAAGAATACGAAATTTAGATTCATCTTAGGGATTAAATACACCTGCCCATCATTTATATCCTCTATTAATGAATTTCTTCTTGTTTTTTTTATATAAGAACTGCTATTATAGAGGATTTTCTAAATTTACTATCATAATTTATGTACAAATATTGTATGCTACCTCAGCTATGCTGTGATCAAAATGATCAAATATTTGGTCAAGTTCTACACTAAATGCAGAGATTTTCAATGTCTTAGAACATGGAATCAGAAGCTTAGATATGTAAATGAAAAGAATAAATTAATTAAAATAACTTTTAAGTATGTTTTGTCCGTTAGGCTTTCCATGACGATTTAAAAGTATATTCATATAAGCGGAACGGTTTTAATTATTCATTTTGATTGAATAAAGTTAACTATTGAAACTATTCTCCTTCAATGATTTTTTTATAAATATTCTTCTTAATCACTGGAAGATTCCTTTTGCAGCTAAAAATGTATACTTTAATCTATCAATTATTACACAATACAATTTAAATTATATAGCGAAATGAATTAGTTTAATAGTTTCATTTTTTTCGATTCTCATAAAAAATACTGTCATTATTCTAGTTATTTATGTTTGGAATGATTTAGTCTGTCAATGTCCACTAGACGGTTCAGTCTGAAATGTTCCAATAGTTGCAGCAATAAACTCATGATATATAATGAATTTATTATTATACTCTTCAACTACAAGGTCTTGCATTTAGTGTCTGGTAGACTCGTTGGTTTCATGTACTATCACGGTATCACCGCTTCATTTTCCTCTTGCCTTCAGGATCTTATGGAGTCACTTTCCTTTCTGACTGCTTTTTCCAGTTTCTTGTATTTAATTTCCTTTTGATGTCATCAATATGGCCTTTGGTTCCATAGCAGACGTTAAATCCCTACTAATTTTTTAAATCATTTTCTGGTAGCCAAAGGAGAATTGAACCTACTGAAATTCGATTTTTTTTTTGTTCTATTGTTATTTTATAGTTTATTTTTTTAACCATGAATGAATATTATAATTGTATGATCATAATGAGTATATGAACAGCTCTTTTTTAAATGATTGCTCCTAACTTTAAAAAATGTTAAAATTTAAAAAAAATATTAAAATATAATGGACAAAAGACAGATTATTTGTAAATGTTAGTTTTTTTTGAGTTTCAATTGACTGTGGTAACCTGTGATAAGTAGGGTTGTGACATTGCATATTTTTCATATATTTTTCTAAAACGCATATGCTTATTAGATTGGCATATGCA
The DNA here is from genome assembly GCA_947561585.1 of Caprella mutica. Lineage (NCBI taxonomy): Eukaryota > Metazoa > Arthropoda > Malacostraca > Amphipoda > Caprellidae > Caprella > Caprella mutica. Next base: position 54,855 of record CANNZV010002197.1, on the reverse strand, counting down.
TTTACCCATATGCATATGCATTTATCAACATACATATGCAATTATAAATATAAATATTCGTTTAGTAATATGCATATGCATTTACTAATTTGCATATATGTCTTTAGCAATATGCATAGGGGAGAACCGGGTGAGTTCGTACAGCGGGTGAATCCGTACAGTGCCATAACTAAACACCTTTTTATGTTCTAACCCGTTGAAATGTGAGTGATCCTCTACATTAAATAATAAAAATCAGTTTTAAACAAGTTCCAGCGCGTTACGGTGTAGTATGTTCCTTCGATGAGAGGTCATATATTTTTAGCACTAAAATGTAATTTTCTCACTACTTGAGCTAAGCCATAGCAATTACAATTTACTATCTAAAAACTTTATATGGAATACAAGTATTAACTAGGAAATTCTTCACTTATGTAAACGTTAAAATTTAGTTAAAACTCATTAATATCTGAGGTATTCGATTTTTAAATTAAAATGGCGGTGTGGGGTGTAATCGTACAAATATGAACGAGCACATCCTCCTCTGTACGGTTTCGCCCTATTATGTACAAATACACCTGTATTTATTTTTCATATATGCCTCGAGTATATACGCGTAAAAGAACGGATCAGTATTCTTCCTGTGATGTGGAACAAGCATATAACGTCTGGGAAAAGGGAACAGCAGTAAGTAAAGATGCTAAATTGCCTGCTTCACCATCCACCGAGCCTTCTCTTACTTCACCATCCACCGATCTTGCTCCTGCTCCAACATCCACCGAGCCTGCTCCTACTTCAACATCTACCGAGCCTGCTCCTGCTACACCATCCACCGAGCCTGCTCCTACTTCAACATCCACCAATCTTGCTCCTGCTTCACCTTCCACTGAGCCTGCTCCTATTTCAACATCCAATGAGCCTTCATCTGCTTCACCACCGACCGAGCCTTCTCCTACTTCACCTTCCACCGAGCCTGCTCCTGCTTCACTATCCACCGAGCCTTCTCCTGCTTCACCATCGACCGAGTCTTCTCCTACTTCACCATCCAGTGAGCCTCCTCCTGCTTCACCATCCAGCGATCCTTCTTCTGCTTCACCATCCACCGAGCCTTCTCCTACTTCACCATACCGAGCCTGCCCCTGCTTCACCATCCTCCGAGCCACAACCAGGCCCCTCTAGATTAAATAATTCATTTTAAGGAACATGTTTTGAAGAGATTTGTGTATTCCTAAAGCTCCTCCTAGAAAGAGCAACAGCAGAGGCAGATAACCAAGAAGGTCAATGATACCCTAGAAAAAAAAGAGTTACTGAAAGAGAAACAAATTAAAAAAAACGCAATTTCACCAGTGGAAAAGCGTAGGCTTACGATAAAAATTGACGCTCTATAATCTAGTTCGGAAGACATCTGATGAAGCCATTTGTGATTTTTTGTTATCTCAAAAGGACTTTAGTCAATTTTAAGGAAACAACTTTCAAGAGTTTGGTAATATTCCATAAAGTATGTGAAATTCTTACTGAATTTTCCCTCTTTTTTAGCACTGTACGGAGTGAAACTCTGCTTGTACGAACTCACCCGCACTTCCGCGATAACATCTCATTAAAATCAATATTATGAGAGAACCATAAAGTTTACAATAATTTAGTTCAATGTTATAAGCAGTTGAATACCTATAGATTTGATTGTGAGTTAGGTTGAACTTGTATCCCGAATAATTAAGATTCTATAAGCATTGAAATGTAAAATGTACGAACTCACCCGGTCCTCCCCTATGCATTCACCAATATGCATGCATATACATTTACCAACATGCATATGCATTTACCAACATGCATATGCATTTACCAATATTCATATACTTTTATTCTCAAATGCATATGTGTTATCTCAAAAAGTATAAAACCTGTTGCATATGCACTGCAGTATATTTCCCAGTGCATATACTGCATATTTGGTAATGCATATTGTCACAACCCTAGTGATAAGTTATAATTTATTTATATGGATTATATATAACTATTAAAACCAAAAGTTTAATCATAATATTTAGGATATAAATGACCATCTGATAAAATCTGTGAATATAATTACTATCCTACAAAAAATAAAACGTATATATACGTATTCTATATCAAGTTCAATATAAGCTATTAGTATGTATTTAAATATTAATTTTTTTAGCTTGCATATATAAATGGAAGATTTAAACAGGCTCATTAAGCTGAAATTGCTTCTTGGAAAATTTGATTATGAATGCTGTAACCTTCTAACGGAAAATGCTTAAAAAGAGTTTTGTTATATAACCAGAGTAACTGAGATTCACGTAAATGCTCTATAATGGTAATTAGTATCCTCATTATGAAATCAAATAATCGAATTAACCCAATAGTTTAATTTATTTAGGTATGCTATTTTATATTTTTTTCTTTTGGCTATGGCATCAGTGAAGGTATGCGCAACAAAACAATACATGGCAACTGCCAGCAATGTCACGGCTGCCAAGCTATTTTGACTCTAATTTGTACCCGTACACTTGTACTAACTACCCTATTCTATAAACTATGGAGAGAACCCCAAAATCTGACTCAATTGGAACAATTCAGCCTCGAGGAATGGACCAAGATTACAGAGGATGAGTTCACTAAACTGGTGGAAAATTATAATTCAAGCCCGACAGAAACTATTTGAAAAATATTTACATTGTGTAGCATTGTTCTGACACTGTGACTGCAATCAGTTTTGTAACTCATAGGTTATTCAATTGCGTATTAGTCTAAACGTGCCAATAATTATGCCGTTATAGTTTTTGGTTCTCTTGCTGTACCAGTTTAATAATTCTTTGTTTCAAATATTTTACCTTCATATTGTAAATAAATCGTATTCAATATATTTTTTTCATAATTTTACCTTGAACTTCAAGTGAAAACGGATATTTCACAATAATTATGACGGTCACTGTATGTGTTTGTGTTTTGTGACTTTTGTGTTCATTTTTAATATTGAAAATTAGGAGAAATTCATTAGGAAATACATTTTTTTTCAAAAACAAGAAGAATATGTTACCATTCCGTTGTATGATATGTCGATCTTTTTCTGCAAATTATTTAAGTTGCATATTTTGTTTAGATATCAATGTTCGAAATGGACTAAAGCACACAACTTCTAATTAATGCAGCAGAATTTACATTTCCTTGGTGAAATTCTAAATAGTGAGTTAGTGCAATTTACCAGGAAGGATTTTATATTGGTGGAATTTAACGGGGTAAAATATAACTGTCGTTCCTGTTTAGCAACATAATGTGTGAATATAAATTATATTCTGCAATATGAGATCTATAATCTGAAATATTATTCCCAATAATTAAAGTTATTGATAAAAAATTAAATAAAGTTATTGATTCAAAAATAGTGGGAAAATTGGAGGGCAAATATTGATAGTACATAATCTATGATAGGACATCATCACAGTGATAATACATCATTCTCTGATAGTACACCATCACAGTGACTCTTTTCTCTGATAGTACATCATCACAGTGACTCTTTTCTCTGATAGTTCATCATCACAGTGACTCTTTTCTCTGATAGTATATCATCACAATGACTCTTTTCTCTGATAGTACATCATCACAATGACTCTTTTCTCTGATAGTACATCATCACAGTGACTCTTTTCTTTGATAGTACATCATCACAGTGACTCTTTTCTCTGATAGTTCATCATCACAGTGACTCTTGTCTGATAGTACATCATCACAATGACTCTTTTCTCTGATAGTACATCATCACAATGACTCTTTTCTCTGATAGTACATCATCACAGTGACTCTTTTCTTTGATAGAACATCATCACAGTGACTCTTTTCTCTGATAGTTCATCATCACAGTGACTCTTCTCTGATAGTACATCATCACAATGACTCTTTTCTCTGATAGTACATCATCACAATGACTCTTTTCTCTGATAGTACATCATCACAATGTTTCTTTTCTCTGATAGTACATCATCACAATGACTCTTTTCTCTGATAGTACATCATCACAATGACTCTTTTCTCTGATAGTACATCATCACAATGTTTCTTTTCTCTGATAGTACATCATCACAGTGACTCTTTTCTCTGATAGTACATCATCACAGTGACTCTTTTCTCTGATAGTACATCATCACAATGACTCTTTTCTCTGATAGTACATCATCACAGTGACTCTTTTCTCTGATAGTACATCATCACAATGACTTTTTTCTTATAGTACATCATCACAATGACTCTTTTCTCTGATAGTACATCATCACAGTGACTCTTTTCTCTGATAGTACATCATCACAGTGACTCTTTTCTCTGATAGTACATCATCACAGTGACTCTTTTCTCTGATAGTACATCATCACAGTGACTCTTTTCTCTGGTAGTACATCATCACAGTGACTCTTTTCTCTGATAGTACATCATTACAGTGACTCTTTTCTCTGATAGTAAATCATCACAGTGACTCTTTTCTCTGATAGTACGTCATCACAATGACTCTTTTCTCTGATAGTACATCATCACAGTGACTCTTTTCTCTGATAGTACATCATCACAATGACTTTTTTCTTATAGTACATCATCACAATGACTCTTTTCTGTGATAGTTTATCATCACAGTGACTCTTTCCTCTGATTGTACATCATCACAGTGACCCTTTTCTCTGATAGTACATCATTACAGTGATTCTTCTCTCTGATAGCACATCATCACAGTGAATCTTTTATCTGATAGTATACCATCACAATGACTGTCTTCTCTGATAGTACATCATGACAGTGACTCTTTTCTCTGATAGTAAATCATCACAGTGACTCTTTTCTCTGATAGTACGTCATCACAGTGACTCTTTCCTTTGACAGTACATCATCACAGTGACTCTTTTCTCTGATAGTAAATCATCACAGTGATTACGGTGAGAATTAATTTGTTGTTCAAAACACTCTGGAAACCATATCATGTGTGTGCTCTGCTGATTAGGTCACTTTGCCTCGATGACATCTATGCCGCTATGCGGTGAAATAAATAATCAGTTGAGCCACTCCAGACTTGCTTGGTTTTCATCGAAGGTATCATCGGGAAATAACGTCAGGAACGACTGCTAATGAATATAAGCGTGTATTTCGCTTTTCTGAAGACCATGTTGATACTATGAGAAATATTTTCTCTGGCAATAAAGACTGATCGAGAGTTCAGTCTCTAACCGGAAAGAAACAGCGGGTTTTCAAATAAACGTGGTTGAAAAATGTTCGTAAACCAAGGTATTCTAAGCCGGGTTATCAAAGAAGTAGTGGAGAAATGTAACAACTATATACATATATTTCTCAAGAACAAGAGAAGAACTTCAAGATCCGAACAAATTTTAGATGATTCAATTGTCAAAAACAGATTAATTCACAATTTTTTTATGTTCTAATATGAAAGAATATAGTGTAGAGAAGATGTACGCAACGTTTCAGAATGATCTGATGAATAATAAGTGAGCTACACGCTCAAAAACGTACATGTGCACTACTTTAAATAAATCCAATTTAATATGCATCAGTCGCTGTAATAGTTCGTAGAACAAAATTTTTTCTCAGCCTTCCCTACTTATTATTTATGTGATATTATTCAAGTTTTTAATTGGAATTGTAGTTATTCATATTTTAGAACTTGAAAAGAGTAGTGTGTTCTATAATGTTTATTAATTTGTTCTTGAAGGTTATTACAATAAAACATTGTATTTTATGAGTTTTAATTGTATGTGAGCTAAGTAGTTCAGTATAATTATAAGTTTATTTTTTTATGCGATTCGATATCCTTGTAAATTTGGAAATTAATAATTAATTGCAATTTTATTGAATTATGATCTTATTTTCGAATGAAACGAACCAATGTTTTTCAATGGCTTTTCGGAATTTATTAGTTACCACGCTATCAAATATATAGAAAATTTAATTGTTGAGCATACTTAGACCAATTACATGAAGAAAAAGGACTGAAAAGAAATTGATAATGAATATGATTATTTGGTCTGGCATTACACAATCTCCTCTCACCAGTGTTACAAGCAAACTACTCACTTTCGTTGTGCGCGGGTACTATCTTTCTTTCTTTCTCTCTTGCAATCTTTCTTGCCATCTCTCTTTTGGTGTGCGCGCAGCCTAAGAATGGGAATAAATGGTGTGTCTGAGACTCAGCCATCCTGGATGCATATAAAATTGATTCAGGTTTGATATTAATAGCGGCTCTGAGACACTGAATAGTTTATAGTAATGCTATGAAATTGACGTCAGATTTCGATATATTTCGATAAATTACGGATTTTATCTAACACGATTCGGAGCATTATGAATACATTTTGAACTGAATTCAGTAATATAGTATATATTTAATTACCGATGTTGTTTTGATACATTTAGTTAGATATCGGAATTGATCATAAATTATACGAAATTTTAGGTATCTATTCTAAAACGGAATTCAATAATATAATATATATTTAATTATACTGGTGTTGTTTAGATATGCATTAAACGAATTCTGATTAGAAAATAAACGATGCGGACTTTTGGATTTTTTGGATACTGACAGTAAAAAATAAATTCGATTTCTAAACAGCCAAATAATTTAGATACATTCAGTTAGATATCGAATTTAATTGAATTTCATATCTATTACCGGCATGCGCTATCAGCGCAACGAATTGGACACAACCCGATATCGAATAGATTCGGACATGTTTGCTGGGGACTTTTATCTAGATTCCTCAGATAACTTTAACATTTTTAATTTTAAAAGAAGCGGCAGCGTTGTAGCACAAGAAACCTGTAGCGCTTATGAAAAAAGTTGCGGCGCTGCCGCTACCTCTACATTAGTACAGAAGTAGCGGCGCTGTGCCCCCCTCTCGATTTAGAGTATTGTCAAGTTTGTATTGCATTGAAATAGATTGAAAAGCTACAATTAGAATATATTTGGTTAATATGATTTGAGAGTTAAATATGCAAATTGAAAAAGTAAGGAAAATGATAGTTTTATTTTCATAATGTAAATTATTTTTGTAAGTAAGAAAAAACTAAAATCCATTTGAAATTAAAGAAAACAATATATATTGTGATTATAATGCAGTAGCTATATTGTGTTAAAATATAGGACAGAAGGAATAAAAGTTACAGGGTCACAAAACAAGAAATCCCACACTCAAATATATAATTTTTTTTTATCGATAGTCACAATAATAATTAGGTGTTTATATCAGAAAATTCGTATACTTTTATAACTTCCTCATATCGCAACATTTTGAGGAAAATATACTTGATTTATATTCTACGTGATATTAATAGCAAGAACCGAACTTATATAAACAACAGCCATCTCATGCACCACCCCCTACAAACAATCCATGCCCCAATAAAAAGAAAGTCTTTTGCGGCAAAAAAAAAGTGTCTTGCGGCAAAAAAAGTCTTTTGTGGCGAAAAAAAATCTCTTGCGGCAAAAAAAAAAGTCTCTTGCGGCAAAAAAAAGTCTCTTGCGGCAAAAAAAAAGTCTCCTGCGGCAAAAAAGAATCTCTCGCGGCAAAAAAAACTCTTGCGGCAAAAAAACCAAACTCTTGCAGCAAAAAAAGTCTCTTGCGGCCAAAATAAGTCTCTTGCGGCCAAAAAAAGGTCTCTTGCGGCAAAAAAGTCTCATCCACCCCCCAAAAAAAAGTCGCTTCCGCCCAAAAAAAAAGAGTCTCTTGCAGCAAAAAAAGTCTCTTGCGGCAAAAAAAAGTCTCGCGGTAAAAAAAGTCTTTTGTGGCGAAAAAAATCTCTTGCGCCAGCAAAAAAAAGTCTCCTGCGGCAAAAAAACATCTCTTGCGGCAAAAAAAGTCTCTTGCTGCGAACAAAAAATTCTCTTGCGGCAAATAAAAAGTCTCATGTGGCAAAAAAAGTCTCTTGCGGCAAAAAAAAGTCTCTTGCGGCAAACAAAAAGTATCTTGCTGCAAAAAAAAGTCTCTTGCAGCGAAAAAAAAGTGACCTCCGTGAAAGAAAAGTGACCTCCGTGAAAGAAAAGTGACTTCCGTGAAAGAAAAGTGACCTCCGTGAAAGAAAAGTGACCTCCGTCAAAGAAAAGTGATCTCCGTCAAAGAAAAGTGACCTCCGTCAAAGGAAAGTGACCTCCGTCAAAGGAAAGTGACCTCCGTCAAAGAAAAGTGATCTCCGTCAAAGAAAAGTGACCTCCGTCAAAGAAAAGTGACCTCCGTCAAAGAAAAGTGATCTCCGTCAAAGAAAAGTGACCGCCGTCGAAGAAAAGTGACCTCCGTCTAAGAAAAGTGACCTCCGTCAAAGAAAAGTGACCTCCGTCAAAGAAAAGGGACCTCCGTCAAAGAAAAGTGACCTCCGTCATGAAGTGTCCTCCGGCAAAAAAGGTTTCTAGCGAAAGTAACACAATTTTACTGCTCCATTCATCTAAATTTTAAAACTATGCTCTCTCTTTTTAAATGTAGCTAATGCCACAATTTACATGAGAATAGGTACCTAAATATATTGAAACTGTCAAGATGCGTCATTAGAATAAATCTAATGCAACCTTTGAGCACTGTAAACACATAAGGTACTCTGTACCATTCTATCTTCAGTGAACGTTTCCTAACTCTAATTTTGGAATATAGTGTTGTGTCTAACCTGAGAAGAAATCGTGCTGATACCTAAAATTGTGCTAACAGTGGATGTAATTTTGTAATGCCACGTCCTAAAAAGAACTCATCGAATATGTCCAACACTGACGGCAATGACAACGAAGAACCTGTCACTCTAAGTGATTTGTCATCTAAATTAGACACTATTCTACAGCAGATGGAGTCAATGGAAACTAGGCTCGAGCAGTACGACTCTGAAAACAAAAATCTGAAACAAACTATTGTTACATTGGAAGACCGCATCGAGAGTCTGGAAACTGTTCATCGTAGTAGCAATTTAATCTTATCTGGTCACTCTTTGGAGGTTATGCCTAAGGATGGAGACTGTACTCAAGCTATTATCGACCTGCTTAAACGTAGTTTAAAATATAAGCTGCGTGTTGAACATGTTGTAGCTGCATATCGGCTAGGTTCGAGACCTTTGAACCAAACCACTGACCGAAGAAACGTTATGCTGAAACTTCGAGAAACTGAGGTAAAGGAGGATCTCCTATCTGCATGTAGGTCAGCGAAACCTGCTGATCTTTATGCCAATGACGATCTCACTCCATTGAAGAGTTCTATTCTCTATGGATTGAGACAAGCTCGCAAAAGGTTTCCGGAGAAGGTAAATGCCTGCAGTTCAACGGGCAGGTTGACGTCCTCAGAAAGTCTTCGTGAACTGCCTACAGCGAATGAATGAACTGTGCAGTCAGTCTTTCGGAGTTTCTGCCGAGGAGTTGATGAAAAAAAGTCCTAGGAAGTGACTCTCCAATGTGCTGTTCACTTTTTTATATGGAGTAACATGTTTCGCTCTGTGTGATGCTCTAGAAGTTCTTGGTATGGAAGTGTAATCAGAAAGCTCACCACTGCTACCTGTCTGCTCACCACTTGTGATATCAACCACAGTGTACCCAACTGTATTGCATTCGTGTATGGGATCTACTTATTATTATTATTCTCGTGATGGATGATAATTTATTTCAAGATTTTGATCCATATATTAATCTTGCTAGTAACTTAGATATTTTGAATGAATCTGACTATTACTCTATTGACTATTTCAATCAGGTATTTTCTAATCAAAAAGATTGTTTCTCTATTTGTAATTATAATATACGTAGCTTTCAGAAAAACCAAGACCTATTTTTTGCTTTTTAAAATTGTCGTGCTGACTTAAGCTAGATTCACAGATGGAAATGAGATTAATTTTGTTAGGTTCACTGGCTATCACAATAGGCGTGCTCTTAGAGTAGGAGGCGGAGTTTCCTTGTATTGTGCTGATTTTTTGTCTTCTGAACAGCTTTCTCATCTCTCATTTGTTGGTGATGATATAGAGGTGTGTACTGTGAAAATTCAATATTCCAAACGCTCAATAGTTATTGTCGCAATATATAGACCACCAAGTGGTTCACTAGATCGATTTTGTGAACACGTGTTGACTCTATTAAATGACCCTATTCTGATAATTCGTGAAATAATCTTGACTGGAGATATTAATATCAATCTTATAGGCTACGAATCTTCTTGTTCTGGTATAAGAGACTTTGTTCATGATATGTTTTCGCTAAATTTTTCTTCTCTTATCAATAAGCCAACTAGATTTTTGTGTGCCAACCAAATGGGAGTGCCTTCTCTTCTTGACCATGTTTGGTATAATAGATTCAATGAAATAACGTCTGGTATATTGATATTTGTACATACTGATCATTTGCCGGTATTCATGTTTATTGATGATTTGACATTTAATGAACAGGACCTAGTTAGAGTTATATTCCGTGACCATTCTATTATTAATAAGCAAAGATTTCTCTCTGAGTGTAGTAGACTCTCGTGGGACTCATTTACTGGCAATGTTAATAACGATTTCTTAATTTTCAATAATGTTCTCAATAATTAATACTGCGGGTGTTTTCCTTTGAAAGTTAAATATATTACACAGAAGAGATTAAGTAAACCGTGGTTGTCTTCTGAAATTTTGGCTTCAATCAAATTAAAATCATTATATTACAAAAAATTAAAACAGAATCTTATTACTGAATCCTTTTATAAGAGAATTAAAAACAATCTTGCAAATAAAATCAAGAGAGCTAAAAAGCATCATGTTGCCGATGCATTTTATGAATGCAAATCAAATGTTAAAGCAATATGGAAGCTCATTAATAACCTTCTTATGAATAATGTTAGAAAGAGAGTTAATAACGTCATTAAAGATAGATGAGGAGCATGAGGGTGGCACTCAGAGAATAGCTGATCATTTTAATAACTATTTCTGTAATGTAGCTTCTGTGCTTGATTCTAACAATCCTATTTCTAACCAAGATCCTGTTGACAATATAAACTATAATTCTTCAAATTCTCTCTTCCTCTCGCATGTGCCTCAGGAGGAAATTATTGCCATTACTAGTCAGTTGAAAAATTCTGGTTATGGGCTTCATAAGATTCCAACTAGAATATTTAAATTGGCAATTTGTTTTTTATCATATCCTTTGTCAGTCATTGTAAATAACTCTATTTCTAGTGGAATATTCCCTGACAGCTTAAAAAAAGCAATTGTAATACCTGTGTTTAAGAATGGTTCTGAGTATGAAGTGACTAACTATCGACCGATATGCATTTTGCCCCTGCTTAGCAAGATCATAAAAAAATGTGTTGCATCTCGATTGACTTGTTACCTGGCTAAATACAGAATTATAAATTCAAAACAGTTTGGTTTTCAGAAATTAAAGAGTACTACGGATGGCATTTTGTTAGAAGGCATGACCTTGATAGTAAGAAATATATATTTGGAATAGCCATAGATTTTAAAAAGGCTTTTGATACTGTGAGCCATGTAATCTTATTGAGTAAACTTGCTAAGTATGGAATTCGTGGTGTGGCTTTGGAGTGGTTCCGTAGTTATCTTCATGGACGTACACAGAGCGTAAAAATTTGTGATGTTGTGTCAGGTGATAGGGTGATATCATGTGGCGTACCTCAGGGAAGTGTCCTGGGACCTGTTTTATTTCTCTTATATATTAATGATATTAGTAACTGCACCAATGATGGACACTTCACCTTATTCGCCTATTATACCACTATTTGCCCAAGTGATGCGAATCTTAATTCTTAGATGCTTAAAACTAATTAAAATTTATGTAAGTTGTTTGATTGGACAATTAACAATAGGCTCTCACTAAATACTAATAAGACATCTGTACTATTCATCACTAATAGATTATATTGTAATGATCCTCCTCTGTTTCTGAAAATAGATGATAAACCAATTGCTTTTGAAGACTGTTAAGCTTTTTGGGTGTGAAAATAGACTGTAAGTTAAAGTTTTCTAATCATATTCAATACATTTGCAATAAAATTTCCAAGATTTCTGGCCTGTTTCATAGAGCTAATAAGTTTGTCCCTTTAAATTCTTTGGTGAGTATGTATTATTCTCTTGTTTATCCTTACCTTTTATATGGGATTCTGGTGTGATACACTCTGATACACATTTAAACCCTCTAATCAAGATCCATAAACGAATTATAAGAAGCATAACTTCAATATAGAGCTCCTGCTAGACCACTTTTCTTTAAATGTGGGATACTTAGAGTCGATGATATGTACAAATTTGCACTTGGAGTTCATATGTTTAAGAATCATATTCCAGGTACAATTAATTATCCTAACCGCAACTATAGCACTAGATCGCGTAATAATGCATCTGTCTCGTATCATCGACTCACCCAGTGCCAGAAGTCACTTCATTATAGTGGACTAAAGTTGTGGAATGTGCTCCCCTCATTTAAGAAAACATAAAGGGTGTTTTTACTCATTAAATATGTCTCTTCAGAGACGCACTAAATAATTTTCATAAATCATGTTTCTGTTTTCATTACTTTAGTACTGTTTGCTGATTGTTATTTGTAACACATCGCTAAACAGTTTAATTGTTGCCCGAAAAGTTCTTACGAACTTAGATATGGGCTTGAATTTAGAAAATTTATATATATATTTTTCTCGGTGTCCGGAAAACTGCCAGGCGGAAAACTGCTGAAGCGGAAAACTACCAGGCGGAAAACTGCCAGTCACTTAATGGCAATACATGTATATTTTTTGACTTTCTGAAATATTCATTAGTTATAAACACATTTTAATTTAAAAAAAAACAGCGTTAGTCCTTCTTTAAGAGGTTAAGGGGACATTCATTTTTACAGTAATAACTACATAGATATTGGAATACTTAAATAATATTCAAAGAAAAATAATATTTCAACAAATCTACTTCATTAAACACTCAGTTTAAAACTCAGTTTAAAATTTAAAAAACATGTTCAGTTACGTTTATAGTCTCTTGTTTTTAATTTCCTATTGACGTCAGCATTATAGCCTTTGGTTCCGAAACAAACGTTTCACCCTGTGTACTGATTTGTGTGATTAATAGATAATTAGAGATTCTCACAATAATATAATTTTAAATTATACAATAAATTAAGTGAATGTTAAATCAACTTATATGTATGTTAAATAGTGATTATATTTACATTTTTATTCTCCATGTCATTAACACAACCCATTCATTTTAACAATTTTCATTTATAGGTAAAAAGTATTATTAATTAATATGCAATCAATTCGATCAAGTGAAATCGTGAGAGAATTAGGTAAGTAATAGCAGTTTAATAATCATTGATGTTGGGTTGCAAATTCTAAATATTTCACGAACATCGATCAAAATTTTTTTATTATTAAGCTTATTTAGGCTTCCCTACAAACAATTCCATGTGTATACCACGTGGCACTCACACGTTTAAATCATGTGTATACCATGCATATTTTTGGAAATGGATACCATATTTATTACATGTTGTTTTACGTGGCAATATAGTAAATTATATGTGGTTACCATATTTTATAAGTATGGTATTTAACATGTTGCTATGAATGTGGTAATTAACACTTGGTAAACACCCGTTGTAAGTATGGTAATTTACATGTGGATATGATGTGGTGTATACAATCTCTATATTGATATGTATTTTTATGATATGGTATTAAAATGGCATAACCACATGTTAATTATGTGTTTTTTGATGGTTAGATTGGTTCAATGTAGATAACACATATTCATACTCCATTGCCACATTAAAACCATTAAACCACGTCATGGTAAATATGTGTGTGCAATAGGGAATTGTTTGCAGGGTTGAAAACTTGTTAAATTCTCAAATTTTAAACACAAAACGAAATAATTAGACACGAAACCCGTTATGAACTGATAATGTAAAGACGCATTGTGTAAACAATGAAATTGTACTCTGTCCCTAATACAATTATTCCTTTGTTTATTCTCTTAGTATTTTCTAAGAAAGGTTATATTTTCAATTTCTAGATTGTAATTGATTAATTTCTGTAATATTTATATAATTATGTATTTTATATATTTTTCTAATCAATTTGTGTATATTTAACTAATATTTTTATTTTCTAAAAATGAATATCCCCTTAACTCCTAAACGAAGGGCGAAAGGCTTTTTTTTATAAATTAAATGTCATTATTGACAAAACTGATTAAATTGTCAATAAGTGACTGGCAGTTTTCCGCCTGGCAGTTTTCCGCTTCGGCAGTTTTCCGCCTGGCAGTTTTCCGTGTACCATTTTTTTCACATATGTTATGTAGGATATTATTTTAGAATTTGTTTTACTCTTTTTTTTTATGTATGTAGAAAATGCTTTTCTTATGTAATTCTTGTATTTCTTTTATTCAATAAAGATTATTGTTATTATTATTGTTCTGAATAATCTGAATCATCATGGCTGGCAAATTGTAAGCCAATTTTGAGCCAAAATTTAAAAGATTCTGAGACAGGTCAATTTTGGCTCATTCCTTAAAATTTCAGGCCAAATTAACATGGGAACATAGGAATTAAATCAAAATGTTAAGCCAATTAGACATATCTGAGTTTTGACCTTTACAAATGTAAGGCTGAGGGTCAATTAATTGGCTTTAACTGGCATACTTTGTTTACAGAAATATCTTTTTATGATCAAAGTAAAATTATGGTAAATATAGCTTGTATAGGTAGGAATGAATTCAAAATTATTCGAGAAAATTCAATATACCTAATCGAGCGAATATCTATCTCCCTGACTCCCTTAATGTCCAGACTGTATTTCATGGTAAATTCCACCCACTTGTCAGTGGAATTTTTCCCCTTCGAAAATGATATTTTAGTAAAGAAGTCTGTGGATTTTAGCTAGTTATTCCTATGTTACCATTAATTTTTGGTAGCTAAATGCAAAAAAATGTTGGTGGCTCATTCAAATAACAATAAATAAGTAGGTATGTATGTAACAGTATGTTGGTGAACTTTTTCAGCTTTTTGAAAAATTCAGTGGAATTTTGTGCACCAAATCCAGACTGGTTGTGGATTCACGTACCATCAGTGATAAGACATAAATTTGAAACAACAAATATCAAATTCCTCCATATAGGTATCATAAATCATCTTTCAATCTACCGATCTAATAGAACGTACAGTGGGTGCGTCGTGATTTGGTGCGCCGCTCAGCTTTCATATATGTATCAATATAGGCTATACTGGTGACTTTGTCCACACTTTGAAACATGGCTAAGGTATAGGCCCGTATAGGTATGTATCAGAGTGTGTGGACGAGCCTGGCAGAAGGGCATGTCTAAACTCGCCATTAAAATGGAGAGTTTGTGACAGTTATTTTGTGCCTTACAATTACAAATGGTGAGAAATATCTAATTTTCTTATGCTACAATGTTATTTTGGAGAGAATTTATGATAATTTGATCATTTTGGTCCTTTGGAGAGAAATTTGGTGATATTTGGAGAAAGGTGGAGAGACAAGTGGAGAGTTTATCAGACATACTATTTTACTTGGTGGACGAGAGGAACAATTAAAATGGAAGCCAACTAATTTGCTTTAACTAACATCGGTAGTACTCTATAACTTGAGTCTCCTTTTGGCTGTGGCAGCAGTGGCTATAAGAGCTACGTAGATATGTAGCACCGTAACTAGCTGAAACCTATGGAACTCTAAAGTAACAGTGGGAGTAACTGGGACATATGACGATATATGTTATGCTACTTAGACAGAGTAAAAGTTACAGTGCCTTTCCTGTTATGAGATAGTACATTATACATAGCCCATAGGTAGGTGAAAATTCATTTATGGTTAGGTAGATAGCTGGTGTCATGAAGGTACCTAGGTAGTGAATTTCAACCAAGGATAAACCCCAAAAATACCTACAAATTACCTAGGCTATACACTAGTCTATATTATATAGCCTAGTTAATTTTTTTTCCAATAGGATACTTTAACCACTGATCTCTTAAATATTATACACATAATAGATACATAATTTCACTTTCACCAATAACTTATTACCTTAAAAATTAAATCAGCACAGAACCTTATTTTAAACTAATAACTATTCAATAAACGACAGGTTCAATGGTTCTCAATAAAAAAATATCCGATTTTTTTCTTTAGAACGTATAGCATTTTATACAAAATTGTTCTATATATTTCGTTTTGCAACCCTGTTTTTAATAATTTTAGCATGGAAATGATTTTATCCTTTAATTATTATAAAGAATAACCGATTTTTTCAGTAATGATTTCGTGTTATTAGGTATTATTGTATTTCAATATACATATTTAATTAAATGGCGCGGATGAAGAACAATACATGCATGATTAATGTTATAATAATATTAATAAATAATTTTAACTGCTTAGTTATTGCACTTATGAGATTGAATCGTCGTTAGATGATCCAAATTAATTTTCTATACTAACTATATATATGCAGTATGCACTATATACAATAGGGTGGAGCGAAAAAATATTTTTTTGAAATCGATTTTCTTACCACGATTTTTTTACGGTACTATCTAGCATATTAAGGGTGATCTAAATTTTTTTTTGATAAAATGATATCTAGAGGTTCCTCAAAGCCCTTAAAATCAGCGAATACTGTATATTACGTTAATAAAATCCATTATCCGAATTTTAAACAAAGATTGATTGATCTTTTTGAATTGCTACTACTATATACATTAATATCACATAAAAAACTAATTTCACACAAAATTTCTAAGTAATCGGTCGATACCTAGAGGTTCCTCAATAGCCTTTTAAAGATGCGTACGTGACAAATTTGCCTCAGTAAAGCGGAAGACATTGTGCGAAGTGCCCGGGTGTGTGCTGTGTGTGTCCTCATTTGAGTCGGTTTTATCATTACTGTTAGACTTATTATCATGTTTAGATACATTTATCCAAGTTTACTAGTAGATGATTTATAATTGAAAGTTTTTTTTATTACAGGATCAATGAATTAGTGGTAATATAAATAAATAAGATTATATCATGGCACCAAAACCTAGAACTCGGTGGGACATAGATTGTCCTTTATTTGGTGCTCCCTGCTTCATCAGTGAAAGAGTTTTACCATCATATAAGGATGTTTTGAAACATGTTTTGTTTGAGCGAAAAGAAAAGTGTCAACAGAAAAGATCCGCCTATTAAGCAAATCTTCTCATCAGTAGCGGATAAATTGATTTCTCTTTGGAACGATGCATCAATTCCTTGTGTTTCTAAAGACTCGGTTATAAAGAGACTAAATAATCATTATTCAAAATATCAAGCCATAATGCGTAATATTAGCAGAATGAATGTTCCATCATTCAAACAAAAATGTGATGATTTCAAGGAAGATGCAAAAAAACTGTTTGCTATTTCATGTTGCAAGTGTGTTAACTTTAGTGAATGTTCCTGCTGTAAAGAAAAGAAAGTTCCTCCGTTGGAACAAAATTTTCTACAAGATCAGCGAACAACTAAGAGAATGGTAATAGCGAACATAGATCTCAAGGAATCTTTGAAGAAGATAAATAAGTATGCTAGGAAAAATCACGAGTACAGTCTGCTAACAAAAGCGTCAACATCAGCAGCTGAAGTTGAAACTGCACTTCCATTTTCCAGCACAGATTCAGAGTCTGCATCTGGAGATAGTGATTATGACATTCCTGTATATGCAAATTGCAAAGATAAAACCAGAGTAAATAAACTTAAGACTCCACCATCAAAGCGAATGAAACTATCAGAATTTGCACTGGCATGTGATCGCACTGGCGTATCAGATCGATCGGCAGCATTAATGACAACATCAGTCCTTAAAGACTTGTCAACAATGGATGGAATGGAATCACCTGTAGTAGTCGACAGATCTAAAGTTAGGCGAGAACGCTTGAAGGAGCGCACAAAACTTCAAGAAGTTAAGCGAATTAATAAACCACTTCTATATACTTTGATGGGAGGAAAGATAGTACATATGTTATTGAAACGAAAGAAGGGACTCATCACAAGAAGAAAATATTGGAAGAGCATATCTCTATGATAGAAGAACCTGGTTCTAAATACCTTGGCCACATGGCAATGAAAACAGGTTCGGCTAAAGCTATAAGTGAGGCAATATTGAAGTTTCTAGAAGACAAAAACATATCAACTGATGATCTTGTCGCGATTGGATGTGATGGAACGGCTGTAAACACAGGTTCAAAAGGAGGTGTAGTAAGACTGTTGGAAGAGAAACTTAATAGACCATTGCATTGGTTTATCTGTCAATTACACCCAAATGAACTACCATTGCGCCATATAATTAACAAGTTTGATGGTAAAACAACTGGACCACACGGATTTGTCGGCCCTATAGGTAAACAACTGGAGAAATGCGAGACCTTAGCTGTAGTTGAATTTCAGTCAATCCCGATCAAGTTACCTCTTGTTGACCGCGAGAATCTAAGCACAGATCAAAAGTATATGCTCGATATGATTTCTTCCATTTCAAATGGTCACTGTTCTATTGATTTGGCAAATAAGAGTCCAGGAAAGATTTCTCACGCACGTTGGCTTACAACGGCAAACAGGATTCTTCGGTTGTACGTTTCCTCCACCGATCCATCCGATACCTTAAAATCAATTGTAACTTTCATAGTGAAAGTTTATGCTCCATGCTGGTTTGAAATCAAAGTCAATTCCTTTGTACAGAATGGAGCACTCAATCTCTTCAAAACAGTGCAATTGGTGAAAGGTATGGACGAGGATATCAAGAACGTAGTTGCTCCTGAGATTCAACGGAATGAATATTTTGTGCACGCTGAAAGCATTCTTCTCACTATGTTACAGGATGATAGACAGCACATACCGGAAATGGCATGGAGAAGAATTAAGAAAGCGCGAAAAGAATACAAGGGAAAATCAATACGTACTTTCAAGATTCCCAATATCAATTTTGACGCAGATGATTATATCCAACTTATTGATTGGCAGCAGACCGTTGTGACTGAACCACCCGTAACCAGGAGTATATCTGACGAGAAAATAGATGATTATATTCAGCAGCAGTATAAATTGGTGATTCCCAAGTTTCCTTGTCATACCCAAGCGGTTGAACGATCTATCAAACTAGTCACAGAAGCCTCACTAGCAGTTTGCACTGAGAAAAATCGTGATGGTTATATCAGGAGTCAAATAGAATCCAGGAGGAAACTACCCAGTTTTGAGACGAAGAAGGACTTTGTTTTGAACGGTAATAACACTTGGAAGCTTAATTCTTTTAATACTGAAACATATTGAGATTCATAGTATTTAAATCTTTTTTCTTCAATTTCAGATTGACGATGATATTGAACGATATATTTCTTCATCACTAGCACTGTTTACATGCAGGAAAAAGCAATTTTAGAGAGAGGACCCATGCATGTATTTTCATTTTTAGTGCCTTCTTATGATCTGTAAGGAATTAATTTTTTACTTCATTTTATCTATCAATTTATCAACAGTACTTAATTTTATCACTAGCAGATGTATTTAATATGTGTTCCTATTGTTTTGAAGTTGGAAATAAAAATCTATTAATTTGCCTTTTTTCTGTCAGTTTTCCCAAAATTCGATATTCATGAGGAACCTGAAGGTATTGAGTTAGAAGTCTGAAATTTTCACTTGTTATATTTTGAGGCTAGACCAATCAAAAACAGATAGTCGGCAAACAAATAATAATTTTTTTCATCTTGAAAATAACGGTTATGATATTTGAAATATTCATATAAAATTACTGTTTTGCCTAAAATTCAATTGCGTTGAGGAACCTGAAGATAATAATTCAAAAGTCTAAGATTTTAACATACTAGTTTTTGATGTTAACCCCGTGAAAAAATAATGGTAGGAAAACGATTTTCTGAAAAAAGTTTAAAAACCCCTTATCACTCCACCCTAATTATACAATATACATATTGAAGTAAACTTAATAAACTAAGGCCAATGTCAGCTTGTTTATAAGAATGTCATTATATATTCCATATATGATATATTTAATATATTCTCACATGCCAAAAGTTTAATTCAACAAATAATAACCTATAGCAGGGTAGATAATTACCTAATAGCTTATAAATAGGAAACATGATATGCGATGGTAGTTTAGTATGCTTATAATTTATCTTTATAAATCATTTTATCTATAATCAAGCATCAGCACTTTGATATTTATGGAAATTATTTAAGAATGTCTCCTGTAACTATGATTCTAAGTCACATGTACTCAATACTACGCATGGAAGTACTATTGGTACCTACACAGAGGAAAAAGTTTACTCATATTTAATGGGTCAACAATTTATGCTTTGAATCAATTTATTACGTGAGTTAGTTGGACTATATTCATGTTTTCACGTGTGTCAAAACAACTCTGACGTGGTGTGTCACCAAACATAGTTAATTCAAATCATTTTATGGATTGAATCAACTTACTATGAGAGTTACAGATACATTTTGGGAGTTTGAACATATGTTAAAACAACTATGACATAGTGTATGAAGTAACTCACAAAGATTGTTAATTCAATGTATCTGGTGTATGGATTAACTTACTATGAGAGTTGACGCTACTTTTTTTGAAGTTTAGGTGTGAGTTAAATCAACTATGACATAGTGTGTTATAGTAACCCACAAAGACAGTTAATCTAATGCATTCTGCGGTGTATGAATTAACTTACTGTGAGAGTTGGCGCTACTTTTTTGTAAGTTTAGGTGTGAGTTAAACAACTATGACATACCCAGTCAGAAAAATAAGGTTGTATTATGAGTGGCTATGGTTGGCGAGGTTATATTATAGGAGATTATGACCGGCATCCCTGCCAATTCAAAGAATATAGGTGATTATGAGCGGCATCCTCGCTCTTAAAATATAGGCGGGATCTGCAACCATTAATCGACCATAATATAATCGGACTGCCCGCCTATAAAATAAATCATAAATATTATAGGAGATTATGAGCGGCATCCCCGCCCAAGAAAATATAAGCGGCATCGCAACCATAATCAACCATAATAGGTACAGTTGCGCTTCCCGCTTATAGTTGGAAATATATATTTTACATTATTTGAATATGCATACCATATACTATACCTACCTATATCAAGGTAGGATCAAAGTAGTAGGTTTGTTATAGTTTGAAATATAGTAATTCTCTTCTGAGCGCAATTCCAAACTTTTTTTGTAGTACATACCACTTTCTAAAACTGTTACACATGAATATTTTGAGCATATCTCCCTATAGCTTGGCTGCAGAGTACCTATATACCAATCAAGCAAGCATGTTTATTGATTTAACTATATATAGGCACTTAAATATATAAGCATTATGTATTAAGAACTTTATGCAATATTTATACCATAATAATTCAGGAAGTATAAACTAGTAACGCGAAATTGAAGCAATAATTTCACATTGTAAATTTTTGGTAAATTGATTTCATGTTTCGATGATATGGCTATTTCTAAATTTTCCAAATCGATAATTTCATAATTTTCATTGATAACATATAAATATATTGATTAAGAAATTGCGTATTTCATTGTATTTTGTTTATTTGGATGTGTTAATTAATGTGTCGATTAATTTGCTTAAATCGGATATTTCAAATTAATTTTAATTTAGATTAATCCTATTTTAAAATTTTAATTTATTATTGCGGCAATAATTTGTCTCAATATTGAAGTTAATGCCTCGTAGATGGAACTACGAACGAAAAACAAATCTTACATAATTTTTCAATATACGATTAAATTGTTATCTAGCCGCATTTACACACCGATGCATGCATGATGCATACGAATAACTAAGTCAGCCACTCATATCTGTGCCCGATAGGAACTGATCAACCATCTCACTTTTTCTTACCACTTTAAATACCTATAACTATTTATGATAATTGAAATTATATGAAGTTTGAGAACCCTCCACATATCAGCTAATTAATTAGCTGTGTGGTGGTATTATTCTTCACCAAGACATTTAATAATTTAAGTAGCCTCCTACCAATTATTTTATTCTGAAAATAAAAAAATTAGGTACAGTTGATGATCATATGCCAATATTGATCATATGAAAAATAAAACTGTCAGATTTACATTACTGATAATTGCTCTTATTACGTAGCTACTGGGTTAATTATTTTTCTGTTATGTAGTTTCCTTTTTCAAAATAAAAATATGATGTTGGTAGCCCTGTTGGGTGTTGGCAGCCTGATTGCAGTGACGTTGCAAATTCCCGCAAGCCAAAGTTTTCCAGGTTTGAGGAATCCTGATTCCTGACTAGGAATGGTGCAAATACATAGCTTTTTAACTAGGTAATCTTCGATCAATCATCTAATTATTGAACTGTTTGAGCAAATATTGAAAACGAAGCTAAGTTAGGCTAGCTACTAAGCTACCTAGGTACCTTATGGAAGAAGAAACTGTTGTTAACGGTAAGTTTTCTTAAGTTGCTTTAAGCATCCAGGTGCATCTTTTAAAGGTAGGTACTAGATATCTATCAATTTCATTGAATTTACAGAAGAATATTGGTCGGTTAGTAACAGGCTAACAGCTAACTTGGAAGGTACCTAGTAGCGGGCTAGTACTACCTAGTTACCTACTTATTTTAACTAGGGCAAAAAAAAACCTAGATAGGTAGGTACTAGGGTCCCCTTTAATTTCAGATCTGAATTGAATTTTCATTGAAATGTTGCATACCAATGATACCATTTATACCAAAAGATGTGCAATAGCTATAGCCTATAGGTAGGCTATACAACCTACTGGCAATTTGGCAAATGCAATAAATTAGTAGGTACCTAGGTTGGTAATATAAATGATACCTAATATTAATTTGAAGCTATGATGTTTACCTTAGAGGCCGCAGTTAGGTACTGTCATTGAATTACCTAGCGTGCCAGAATTTAACTAGTTAGGCACTTCATCCTAACTACCTAATTAGTTTAACTTCTCTTCACTTCCTCTTAAGCTCTAAGTAAAATAGGTAGGTAGGTACCTAGTGTGGTTCATAAACTCTCAAACCATCTCCAAAACCATCTCAAACAATCTCATATGTTAGTTAAAGCAAATTATTCAATTAATTGGCTTAGATTTTTAAAGGTGAAAACTCATATAAGTATGTCTAATTGACTTAAAATTTTGAATTAATTCCTATGTTTCCATGTTAATTTTGGCTTGAGGCTTGAAATCTTAAAATATGAGCCAAATTGGCTTTGCTCAGAATTTTTGTGAAATTTTGGCTCCAAAGTTGGCTTACAATTTTCCAGCCTCTGAAACATGGCATAGTACCTACCTAATTATCAGTTACCATTAATTAATTTAATTTAGCTGAGGGAGATTCTGAATCTGCTATGGAGAGCATGAGAGTACCTACTTAAGTTCTAACTCTCGACTTAAAATCTCTGAGAGTCAGAAGAGACATTATGCAAAGTGGCCACAAAGTTACAAAACTCGCCAATATATTTTAATATTGGGGAGTAATGACAGGTATACTCAAGTACCTAGCAATTCCTATGTGTGCAACTTTTAGTTTTGAATTTTGAATTTCATCCTTGGTATTGTTGTTACCTACCTAACTAGTTTGGCTCCGCTGCCTATGAAGCTATGGTAAGTTCACCAAGAAAAGTGATATTTCAAATTGTTGACATAAGAAACACTCTGTCAGCCTGGCTTTGCAGTTGTAACTGCTGTTAAACAGCATTTTTTCCAGGTAACAATGAAGCATGGCTTGCTCATTATTTTCCTGAAGAGTTTAACAATCATTTTGGGCCCTTAATTGCATATTATTTTCTCCTATGCTGCTATGTTATTTTGGAGAGAAATCATAATAATTGGATTTATGGGAAAGAATTTTTTTCTTATTTGGAGATAACTATTAAAATGTAGAGTTCTTGATCCATAATATTTAATTTGGCCATTTGTTTTTTCTAATTCTATAAAAAAAAGATAAATTTATGCAAGAGAATCAAATTATTACAAATTCTTTACAAAATAGCCAGACTCCAGAAACTTTCAAGTGTTAACAGTAACTCTTTTTCTAAATTTTCTTGTAAATGTTAATACATTTCTATGGTTTATTAATTAATAATACATTGCAATTCTTTCAAAGATAAATTAAAATAACTATTTATTTATTGAATAGCTAGATACAAATAAATTTTGAATCTCTTGCTATTGGTATGGAAATAGTTATGACAATTTTATGTAATTTAATTCAAAATATTTTCTTTACAGTGAGTGATTCAAGTTGTGAATGGTGGTACAATGAGGAAATTGTTCAGTTAAAAAACCAATGTTGCCAAATTGGAAAAATGGATGGTTCATCCAAAATCTTCATACCTGCCAACCCTGTGGAAGAGTTAGACAGTTTGTCTAAAAACAGCTCTCTGGTACTTTTTAATAACAATTTGGATTCCATGAAGTAGCTACTAACATAAATATTATCTAAGCATGAGATAATCATACCATTCATCTTTTTCAGATCTCTATTCTCAATCTTATTCCTTTTAAAGTCTGGGTCACTGCAGATCATTGAGAGATAACTGATGGAAAAAACAATGCCTGTAAGACTGGCCTTCCAATTCTTTCTGACTGGGTTTGGAAAATGGAGAATTTCCTGTAGTAAATTAATCTTCAGAGATCATAAGATCTTAAAATTTGTGTTATGTTAGTATGAATGAATGTTACCAACTTATTTGTCCATCTAAACTTCTAAAGTATGCGATTGTTCAAACATTTTACACAGATATCAGTAATAAGAATTGACGTTTTTCAAATTATGTATTGCACTTTCCAGGTACTATCAAATCTACACACATATGCATCTTCTAAAGAAGAAAAATAAATCCGCGCCGATCAGGAGTTTATGATTGGGAAGGTGGCAGGAAGTTGAATGTGTACACTACAATGTAAGTTCTCGAATGAACTAATTTTTATTGAGAACTACAAACGAAATGAAAATTTGCCTATATAGGCCGAATAGCTAATCTATAAAATTTTCATTTTACACCTCCAATAAATAAATAGATGAATAAATTAATACACTTAATAAATTTTCTTGCCAGCTATGTAACACAACATTTCCAAAATGATTACAAACTATGACATTTTTTGTAATTAGCAAAATTAATTGAACATATTCCTGTATTGAAATATTGTTTTTCATCTGACAATCTTATTTCAGCTTCTTCTCTTGTTCCTGAATCTGCAATTCACTCTGGTGCTGTGACTGCAATTCACTCTGGTGCTGTGACTGCATTTCACTCTGGTGCTGTGACTGCAATTCACTCTGGTGCTGTGACTGCAATTCACTCTGGTGCTGCCACTGCAATTCACTCTGGTGATGTCACTGCAATTCACTCTGGTGATGTCACTGCAATTCACTCTAGTGCTGTGACTGCAATTCACTCTGATGCTGTGACTGCAATTCACTCTGGTGATGTCAGTGCAATTCACTCTGGTGATGTCAGTGCAATTCACTCTGATGCTGTGACTGCAATTCACTCTGGTGATGTCAGTGCAATTCACTCTGGTGATGTCAGTGCAATTCACTCTGTGTCACGGTGGATACCCTGATGGTAATGTTAGAACTCTGTTTTGTCCATGTAGCTAACTTCTCCCCTAGTTAGCTACATGGTAGGATTCTTTACAGCCCTACCTACCATTTTTTCTGAAGTGACTTTACATAATATGTATAATTCATATGTAAGTAGCAGGTTGAAATTCAGTTATTATACTAGGTTGTTGGTAGGCTTTTCAAATCTCATGTAGAATATTGTACCTTTTTTATGTGGTTGAGGGCGGGGGTCTGATTATCAGACTACGGGTTTTTGTAAACATTTTTGCCGGTCACCCAACTTGTTATCACAATGCTATCTTCTGGGTAGGCCTTCTTTTTGTTATATTGTAGTTTTTTTAATTTAGCGTCTCTTTTTTCTCTAGCTTTCCTTTGTATCTTTCCTCTTCCTTCTTCCTTGCTATGTCGATGGGTAAGCAGACTGACAGTGTAGGTCTCTTATCCATGGATAAGCAGACTGACAGTGTAGGTCTCTTATCCATGGGTAAGCAGACTGACTGTGTAGGTCTCTTATCCATGGGTAAGCAGACTGATAGTTTAGGTCTCTTATCCATGGATAAGCACACTGACTGTGTAGGTCTCTTATCCATGGGTAAGCAGACTGACAGGTTAGGTCTCTTATCCATGGGTAAGCAGATTGACTGTGTAGGTCTCTTATCCATGGGTAAGCAGACTGACTGTGTAGGTCTCTTATCCATGGGTAAGCAGACTGACAGTTTAGGTCTCTTATCCATGGGTAAGCAGACTGACTGTGTAGGTCTCTTATCCATGGGTAAGCAGACTGACTGTGTTGGTCTCTTATCCATGGGTAAGCAGACTGACTGTGTAGGTCTCTTATCCATGGGTAAGCAGACTGACTGTGTAAGTCTCTTATCCATGGGTAAGCAGACTGACTGTGTAGGTCTCTTATCCATGGGTAAGCAGACTGACTGTGTACGTCTTAAGTCTAACCCATGGATGTTTATTTTTGTGGCATTTCATAAAACATCTATTCCCTATAATTAGCAGCTTTATTTCATGTGTTAAATATATCTTTGTAAATTTTATTTCACAGCTTTTAATATCCTCTTAATAAATAATACTTTATATATTTTCATTTAAGCCAATACCCAACCAAAAAAATTAAGGTTGGCAGAAAAGCCATTATGGTCGGGCTGCCGTACCCAATATGGTTGGCAATATAGGTGCCAAAAGTCCGCTTTGCCGACCATAATTATGGTTGGTTAGCCAACTATAATTATGGTTGGTGAGCCAACCATAACCCGCCTATGTATGAATAGGCGGAGTATGGTTGGCTCATCACTCATATATAGATGGCGTATGGTTGGCTTACCAACCGTAATTATGGTTGGCAAAGCGGACTTTTGGCACCTATATTGGCAACCATATTGGGTACGGCAGCCCGACCATAATGACTTTTCTGCCAACCTTAATTTTCTGTTTGGGTAGTGTGATAAAGTAACCCACCAAGACTGTAAATCCAATTTATCTGGTGTATAAATTAACTTACTATGAGAGTTGACACTACTTTTTTAAAATTTAGGTGTGAGTTAAATCAAATGAGTATGTGGCAACTAATGTTTTCCTCAAAGCCAATTAATCGGTTGACACTTTACAGTTCAAATCTTGTTTCAAGTGTGTTACGTGTTGAATGTGAACGCTCCTCAATACCATTTTAGTTCAAGTGCAAAAAATAGCGTTATATGCAATGAATAGTATTATCGCAGCCGATCGATTATTAATTAATTCCATTAATAAATTGATAAATGTCTGCCTAAATATTCTAAAATTTTGGGGATTGATAGACTGGCGGCTAGGTAGTTATTTGAAGAGCTGATTATCAGTGTATAACATTTCATAATAATAAATTATTATTACTGCCTTCCAGTTTGTAAACTGATATCCAAACAAATTTCCCTAGACTATTATATTTTAACTTATTTAAGCATCATACCTACCTAGCTGTTTTCAATACCTTCTACATAGGCTAGGTAGTTACTGCGCTGTCCTCAGATAGGGTAAGTTCCAAATTATCAGGCGATTTAACATTTTCGGTCACGTATAAAATATAGTATATAGCTACCTAATAGCTAATTAAAATAAAAGTCGATTAATTATTTTATATAGTTTTTCTTATGCAACCGAAAATGTGGTACCGTCCGATAATTCGGAACTTATCCTAGTATCTCAAGGTAAGTATTCTGATAATTTATATATTTTAAAACTAGTTAGTCTACCTATAGGTAGGGTTACACAGGTAAATTCGGTTCTTTAATTTTTAATTGCGGCCCTATTAAGAAAGTCTCAAAATCCTTCTGAAATTAGTTTAGCTATACATATATTGAATTGTTGAATATCATAATAAGCTCAATTTATGATAGGTTCTATATATTTTACGAGTACCTTGAAGCCATGATGGTTATTGATGTTTCTCAGATAAGAGGCCGCAGTTTGTTAAAGTGCCGCAATTTACCTACTTGACCCTAGTTTTCTTTGACCGGGAGAACTCCGCCCAGGGAGGTAGTCGGCAGAACTCCTTCCTGGGACCAAAAAAGAACACCGTCCAGGGATTTGGCAGTGAGAACTCCAACCAGAGGTGAGCCTTTTGATATATTATACTTCTTTGGTATTTACTTAAAGTCTAAATTAAGAGTGTATAATGAACAAAATTATGAGGATTAGCAAGGAGAATCCATTGCATTTATTAGAGCTAAATTTGTAATACATCTGAAGATTTTAAAATAGTTTAACATTTTATATAAATAATTTACATATATGAAACAATTCTCAGTTAATAATTCTCTTATGCTGGGTCAAAGTAAGTATTTGAAAATATTAGATAATTTTTAAATATGCATTTTCAATTTGATTAGCTCTTACTTTTCCATATGTTTTTAGGGATTCCAGACATGAAAAGAATATCGAAGCTGTCGCTCTCTCATCACAAAAGGAAAAAGAGTAGGTGATGTTATTGATTATGTATATAAACGATACTATAAATTTCCATTATACATATATATTAATATACGAATCTCTTATTTCAGGAATTGGCAACCTATAGTCGTAACAGACAATGACGAGGATTCAAAATGTACTTCTAAATAATAAATCTAAAACTTAAATGTTTATATTTCGTTTTCAATTTGACCTTGGTAATTCTATTAGCATATTTCTACATCAGTGCCTATGAGTAAGATGATTGCACTAAAATATGGTTTAGAAGATAAAGGCTTTATTATTATTCATTGAGTTATGATAGATATAATTGCAGCATTTCAAAGATTTTTTCTATCACCATTTGTTTTTATAATCTAGCCTGGTTATTTCATTTATCTAGCCTACCTATTTATCACTACGTAAAGTTATTTACGTCATCTAACTACTTATTTATAAACTGACCTGATGAAGTTATTTATTCAATCTAATCTATTAATTTACAACTAATAACCATATTTCAATTCATCGGATCGAAAACATTTCAAAAAGCAAAGATTAGTCTAGGTGATCAATTTTTTTTTAAATCAAAATAGTATGCATATCACAGAAGCAAAAGTAGAAAATATATGAACATGTTAGATTTAGTCGTAGAAAATATATAGTCTAATCTAATTGATACCGGGACCTAACTCGAGATTATGATTTGATAGAGTAAATATAGTGACTGGAAAAGTCATGTAAAAAGTTTGGCTACTGCTAACCGGACCAAGATTTCAACCTACACTAATAGTTGATATACATTTACTTGACAAAGTATAACCGGAAGTCATACTGCCTGAAACCCGCCGTCTGACATACGTAGCGCAAACCCCGTTTGTTTTACTGGTTCCTAAGAATTTGGTCTCAGGGTAAGATCAACCATAGACTACATATTACCATACTTGCCATATTTACATAGTTTACAAGTAGTTGATATAACCAACACGAGATTTTGATATAACCTACACGAGCAGTTGATATAACCTACACGAGTAGTTGATATAAAAAACACGAGCAGTTGATATAATAACCTTCACGAATAGTTGGTATAACCTGCACGAGTTGTTGGTATAACCTAAACGAGTAGTTGGTATAACCTGCACGAGTAGTTGGTATAACCTACACGAGTAGTTGTTATAACTTGCACGAGTAGTTGGTATAACCTGCACGAGTAGTTAGTGTAACCTGCACGAGTAGTTGGTATAACCTGCACGAGTAGTTGGTATAACCTGCACGAGTAGTTGGTATAACCTGCACAAGTAGTTGGTATAACCTACACGAGTAGTTGGTATAACCTACACGAGTAGTTGGTATAACCTACACGAGTAGTTGGTATAACCTACACGAGTAGTTGGTATAACCTACACGAGTAGTTGGTATAACCTACACGAGTAGTTGGTATAACCTACACGAGTAGTTGGTATAACACATAGGAGTGATTTGAGAAACATACACAAGTAGTTGGTATAACCTTGTTCTGTAGTTGTTATGACCATAATATTTAATTGGTTCAACCATCACGAGTAGTTTTGACTATCACAGATAGTTGTTGTGACCATCGGGAATTAAAAATATTCAACTCACATATGTGTTGGTTTAACCAACGTCAATTTAACTTATTTTAAATAGTACCTGCAACTCACCACGTAGGTAGGCGCACAGATAAACCATAAAATTTAGTCGAAACAAATCAAATATGATTTGATTCAACTAATCCTTTCTCTGTGTGTACATGATCGATGTGTGTCAGTTCATTCAGTGAGAAGATACAGAAAAACTGTATACTGATGAAGCCTGATATCAACATTCTGCTTTGATCTTCTATAAGTGTTACTTTAAAATACTAGTTGTTCACTCTGACAAAGGAGAAATGAAAAAGTGCATAAAAATTACTCAATGACATCCGTGGTTAAATAAATATTAGGTAACAATAGATTTATTTATAAAACTGAATGAGCCAAACCATAGTTGAGTAGTGAATAATTTATGCCAGATAATAATACCTGACCAAGAACAATAGTGATAAATATATATTTCATATTAAGGCTATCCACCAATTAATTAAATGAAGCTATTACTATTATTAGCTACACTATCGATAAAGAAGTTGTATTTTTGTTCAAATTAATTTGTTGGATTATGATTCATGAGCAATATGGTGCTTCAATCTCTGGAGATTTTCGCCTATAAACTCTGAAGATTTTCTATGCTCTGTTCTCCAGAGTTTTCGGCAGATAATAACGCGTCAAACCTCCGCAGATTATTTCGTCCTCAGCCTTGGTATAACCTGCACGAGTAGTTGGTATAACCTGCACGAGTAGTTGGTACATTTGTAAAAAGCAGAGATTATCTGCTGAGCGCTGCTTAGAAATGCTGAGACTGCCGTAAACTACAGTAAAACGTCCGCTATACTGCACCGAATTTAAACTGGGTATGGACATTTCAGGATGATGGATAACTCCTTCATATTGTGCAAAATTAGTATAATTTTGTTGTAGAAGATGTATTGAAGTGATATAGGAAATAATTATTCACAAAATACTATAAGTTATTTTCAAATAATATCTTGGAATATTTCAAAGTTTATGATGGCTACCCTTAACTTTTGACCAGAGCAAAATTTATGGTTTGAGATAAAATATGGAACCATTAATAGAATATTTATCCAAATGCTTGAGCTCTATATGCAAATACATGCAAATTTCAATAATGCGTGTTCTGCATTTTTCATAAAATTCAAGATTTAAATAACCCGTTCTTGCCTACCCTTATATTTTGGTCACTTGGGTATATTTTTAGTGAATTCTAAGCATGTGTAATATTTTTGTAAGCAATTCAAAAAATCTGACACATTCTAAAATATGAATTGCAAATATGGTAACAATAATCAGATAACAATTGTGAGTCAAGGATATATCGTAAATTGTTCAATAGAACCTTTACTCAAAGAAAAGTGGAGCTTAAGTAAGCGTGTAAAGGATCCAAGTTATTATTCGCCCTTCAATTGAGTTATTTTGAAATAAATTTATATTTAAGAACATATTTAGTGATATTGTATTCATAACAGGTGGTATATATTTCATGATGATTTTTTTTTAAATAACTATATAAATACACAAATTTTATCTATTGATATCCTTCATGAAATAATTCACCTCCTTTATTATCTATTAATTTGAAGTTTCGAACATTGAGATAAAATAACTTCCTCTCTTCAGCCCAATAAGTCAGTCGAAAGAAATATGTTCCATAGATTCATTAGATCAGAAAATTGATAATAGCCGCAACTTAAACTTTTTCTCCTATTTCGAGATTGGAAAATATTTTGTCAGACAAGTTATTAAGATATTTGGAGGTTAGCCAGAAAATTGATTCGAAATATTATATTTTTCATCCTAAGATTTGGAGCAGCATGACATATTTTCTATATGGAAAAAGAGTTTTCCAATTTTATCGTGCATAATCACTAAGATAATAATTAATTCATTATCATTTCAATTTAACTTTTACGAATTCAACCGTCAACTCAAATATCTGTAATATTTATTCAATACTATTTTTTTCAATACATTTATTATTTATTTACATATTCCCATGTTATTCTGTCCACTGTTAGAAATGGATACATTTGTATGTCCAAAGTCTGCATACAGTTGCTCTCCAAAATAGATCCCCTGAGATGCTAACTGAATTACTATTGGATGAGTGTTCAATTTCAGTTGGTCATCACCACTGATTCTCTTCAATTTCCTAACCATTAACTGCGTATATATGCAGAATTTCTCTCTGCAAGAGAATATGGTAAATTGGATCAACAAACAATCACCAGCTCTATTGTTCATTGCAAATTAAGGCTTTTCTCTTTATATTTTGGTTATGTATATATTTGTAACATTATGCACAATTTGAGCATCTTACAATTTATAACATCCATTTTTAGTCTAATGATGTTAAGGAAATTCATGAAAATACAGCTTCCAAATTGGTTTAAATTTGGACATTTTTCTTTGAAATCTCGTTCGTGCGAACCTGCTTCTGTCCACAAAATGCTTTATTATTTATATTTATAAAGTGTTAAATGTATTCATTCTGAATTATATATTATTTATTTATTCTGTAAAATATAAAAAGAAGACACCCTTTGTTGATGGTAATTATAAATTCATTGTCTTTGCCATAATTTTTCTTATTGCAATCTTCTTCTCCTGCTGGCCGGCAACAGTAAAATAAAAAACCTGAATAATATTTGTAATGTTATTCAGTCAGGCTTCGATTATATTACACCTCGGTCTTATAAAATCTGTAACAATTGAGAAGCATGTCTCGAAGTTATTATACAGTATGTAAACATAGAAATCTGAGATATTTTTTTGTGATGTTTATTTCACGATAACTACATTAATCAGCAATAATATAAACCAATATTGGTTCGGCAATTAGTTATTTATAACAGCTTCCTTCAGCAGTAACTACATAACTAACATGCCTGATACGTGTATATAGTGTACTACTCAACAACTGATCGATAATGAAATGTGACATAAAAGAATAAGATAGATATTGGTACTTTTTAATGTTACATTTAATTATTTAAACGTAAAAGCATTCGTCTTATCAGACTGCTCCATATTTTCGTACTCATAATAAAATCATATATAATAATTATCATTTACCTCTAGGGTAATTATTTTATTTTATATCTTACGTGTGAACATATATATATATATTTATGATAGTATTCTGTTATTTCATTTCCATATTTTAGATACTCATTACTTCATTTATTAATGTAAAATATTAAACGAGGTAAATAACTTAACGATACAGTCAACGCGTTTATCATATCTAATTTTATATCTGTAATCTATACATAATTTTTTTTGTGCTTCTATGAAATGGTTCGGCTTGCAGCACAATAAAAATATTATTTATTTACATCTGTATGTTAATGTAAAAGTGAAAATTGATATAAAATATATCCCATATATACTTGAAAAAATATAGCGATTCGTGGACGAAATAAAACAAGCAAAGATTAATGAAATTATAATTACTGCAATTGAAACCAACAAATTTCAATCATCTAGATTTGAAATTCTTCATTAATATCTTCTAATATTTAATAAGTTATTTTCTCAAAGTCTTTCAATTTTACTCAATGATGTAATAATTAGAATTAAATAATTAAATGTAGTAATTATTAATTAAAATACCATTGAATGATATCGTTATAGAGACTTCACTTAATTGGGTAATAAGCTATGATTGGACTCAAATAGTCTTTGAATTTACAATGAATATTCAGTTGGAGATTGAATAGCCTTTGATTGCATCTCTGATTAATAAAGTATAGACAAATCAGTTATCAGGTCTGCTGAACAATTACCGAATATATTCAAAGATACAAATCATTCAAATAATAATGGGATCTCCAGAAGACTATTGAGGCAGTTGGAAAATTATTATCTCCAATCGTCTGGTTTTGATTGACTTCTATTTAAATGTTTGATAAAGTAATGAGTAACTGGCTCTACAAATTACCTGGTAAGAAACAACATTCTCCCCCATCAGTAGTATACTGGTTTACATGCTGGTCCTAATAAATCAACTTCATAAGTAGATTTCATCATTCTTAATTTTGTGTTTAAAAAGTTTCCCAATCACTACTAAATAATCCAAAGGGACTTGAAGAGGGTATGCGGCAGATTGGCCGAAAACGAATTTGCCAAAACCAAATTCACCGAAAACTAATTGGCCGAACCCTAATTTGTTAAAAATGGATTCGCCGAAGTGAAGATTTACCGAAAGAGAAATTCGCCGAAAGTCAAATTTACCGAAAGACTTATTTGAAACAAAATGTAAAATTATACAAAAGTTACAGAAGTTTTTTTTGTTGTAAATAATCCATGTTCACTGCTTTTTTCAATGCTTGGATGATATACATTATACAGGGTGTCCGACACTTTTGTTGCCAAACTTTAACATAAGGTTGCATTCGTCGAAATAAACACTTTTTATTCTATGAAGGTATGGTCTAAAATGCTTAGTTATAGAGTTACAAGGTTAGGAATGTAGTATCTGTACCATTTATTATTATTAGTTAACATTATTTTTTTTAATGTTACGATAAGAAACAAAACATTTTCAACAGTAATTATTAGGAGCACAAGAAACTTAATCTTAAATTTAATCGGGAGACATACCCAATATAAGAACCAAGGATAATGCTGTAAATTCAATTATTAACGAAGGCACAAATATTTTCATTCCTAAGAATTTTACCTGTAACCATTATACCCCTCAATAACAAATGGTTCATGTGGAGAGATTGGTGGAGGCGGGGGTTCTCAAGGAGGTTCCTCCTAGTGAGAGACCCCACTCTACTTTTTCTCTCTTCACAGTTCCAAAGTCTGATCCTTCAAACCCCAGAGTTCTTTTGGATATGTCTCCCCTCACGGGAAAGATCAAAGCTCCTCCTTTCCACCTGTCCTCTGTTGGCTCTGCCTTCCCCAATGCCTGTGAAAAGAAAAACAAAATGATTAAATTAGACCTAACGAACGGTTTCTTTCACATTAAATTATCTGAAAAGGCCTCCAAATTATTTGGAGTAAGATGTGGAAGGAGGTTTTTTGGTCTGACCCGCCTCCGCAGGGTCTCACCACTTCCCCTTATGTAATGCAAAGAGTTATGAGGGCGGTGGTGGGTACCTTGTTGGAGGATCTCCCTGTCAAATTTTTTTCTTTATTTAGATGATATACTTTTGAGAGGCAGAGAGGAAGATCTTGAGAGAGCAAAGGTGATACTTTTCGCCTCCTCTCTTGAATTTAACATTAAAAAATGTTCACTGAAACCAACCAGATGTATAAAATATCTGGGCATTACTATAAACTTTGATGACCTAACCATGGCCTTGGGTCAATCCTTTATGCAATGCTTGCACGAAGAATTTACTTAGTCAAAAACAAAAATTGCTCACTCCGATATAAACAAAGATTAGCAGGTCTCATTAATTTTGCAAGAGTCATACTAAAGCTTCCTCTCTCCCTCGTAAACCTATGCTTTCGTTATCCTCATAAACTGTACCGTTTCAAATCTCTTTTCCATACAAAGCCCACATTGTTCTATTCAACACTTGATAAGAATCTTGTTTTTGTGGATGCAACCCCGGAGTACATAGGTATGTGGTCACAGGGGCATATGCGGGCTCTTACCTTCCGGTGTAATTTACCTATACTGGAAGCGGAGTTTGCTGCTGCCTGGCTGGCCCATATCTTGTTCCCCGGTTCAGTAATTTTCTCGGATAATCAGGCAGTAATTTATTTGTGTTCTAAGGGAAAACTTCCTCCGGGTTGAAGATTCAGTTATAAAAAGAATGTTTTGATGTGTAGGACCTTCTTTTGTCCTACACTCGTGTATATAAGTACACACTCCAACCCGACAGACAGGTTTTCTTTTTTCATTAAGATGTTATTCTAAAGGTTATATCGTGTTATTAAATATAAAATATTATTAATTTTGTACCTTTTGTTTTCTCTTGAAGAATCTTTTATTTATTTAAAATAAGTATACTATATAATCATTATATAAAACTGTAGCTTACTTTATTTTCGCAAAAATGTTACCACCTAAGAATTGAGATTAAAAAAAAAAAGGTTTGCGAACCCCAAAAATGGGGGCCCTGATCCCAAATGACAGGTGTCTGGCAGTTGAAGCCACATGTTTTTATTGCCCCTCCTCCTTTCCTTCAGAAAGGGGCTCGGGCTCCTTATAGTATATAAGGAGCCGAGCCAGGGAGGCACAGACATTACCCTTTCAGCTTGGGATCGGGACCCCTAACAAACACTTTCCTTCAGAAAGGGGCTCGGGCTCCTTATAGTATATAAGGAGCCGAGCCAGGGAGGCACAGACATTACCCTGTCAGCTTGGGATCGGGACCCCTAACAACAAATGTTACTGTTGTTATATAATTTACTTATTTTATAGTATATTTTATTTTATTTAGTATACTTATTTTAAATAAATAAAAGATTCTTCAAGAGAAAACAAAAGGTACAAAATTAATAATATCTTATATTTATTAACACGATATAACCTTTAAAATAACATCTTAATGAAGTATGGGTCGAGAAAACCTGTCTGCCGGGTTGGAGTGTGTACTTATATACACGAGTGTAGGACAAAAGAAGGTCCTACACATCAAAACATTCTTTTTATAACTGAATTTCCAACCCGGAGGAAGTTTTCCCTTAGAAAATAAATAAATTACTGCCTGATTATCCGTGAAAATTACTGAACCGAGGAACAAGATATGGGCCA
Source organism: Caprella mutica (assembly GCA_947561585.1). Taxonomy (NCBI): domain Eukaryota; kingdom Metazoa; phylum Arthropoda; class Malacostraca; order Amphipoda; family Caprellidae; genus Caprella; species Caprella mutica. The sequence continues at coordinate 17,957 of CANNZV010002197.1, read as the reverse complement.
GCCAGGCAGCAGCAAACTCCGCTTCCAGTATAGGAAAAATTACACCGGATGGTAAGAGCCCGCATATGCCCCTGTGACCACATACCTATGTACTCCGGGGTTGCATCCACAAAAACAAGATTCTTATTAAGTGTTGAATAGAACAATGTGGGCTTTGTATGGAAAAGAGATTTGAAACGGTACAGTTTATGAGGATAACGAAAGCATAGGATTACGAGGGAGAGAGGAAGCTTTAGTATGACTCTTGCAAAATTAATGAGACCTGCTAATCTTTGTTTATATCGGAGTGAGCAATTTTTGTTTTTGACTAAGTAAATTCTTCGTGCAAGCATTGCATAAAGGATTGACCCAAGGCCATGGTTAGGTCATCAAAGTTTATAGTAATGCCCAGATATTTTATACATCTGGTTGCTTTCAGTGAACATTTTTTAATGTTAAATCTTAAGAGAGGAGGCGAAAAGTATCACCTTTGCTCTCTCAAGATCTTCCTCTCTGCCTATCAAAAGTATATCATCTAAATAAAGAAAAAAATTTGACAGGGAGATCCTCCAACAAGGTACCCACCACCGCCCTCATAACTCTTTGCATTACATAAGGGGAAGTGGTGAGACCCTGCGGAGGCGGGTCAGACCAAAAAACCTCCTTCCACATCTTACTCCAAATAATTTGGAGGCCTTTTCAGATAATTTAATGTGAAAGAAACCGTTCGTTCGGTCTAATTTAATCATTTTGTTTTTCTTTTCACAGGCATTGGGGAAGGCAGAGCCAACAGAGGGCAGGTGGAATGGAGGAGCTTTGATCTTTCCCGTGAGGGGAGACATATCCAAAAGAACTCTGGGGTTTGAAGGATCAGACTTTGGAACTGTGAAGAGAGAAAAAGTAGAGTGGGGTCTCTCACTAGGATGGACCTCCTTGAGAACCCTCGCCTCCACCAATCTCTCCACATGAACCATTTGTTATTGAGGGGTATAATGGTTACAGGTAAAATTCTTAAGAATGAAAATATTTGTGCCTCTGTTGATAATTGAATTTACATCATTATCCTTGGTTCTCATATTAGGTATGTCTCCCGTGGTTATAGGTACATAAGAGTTTTTAATTACATAAGACTGATAATCTTTGGTTTGGTTAGCATTATTATCATTTAAGAAACATGATTCACAAATGAAATTTAAATTTTTAGCAGAAGTTAAGGTAAGTTTTTTACATGAAATACAAGATCTATTGGTTAATATAAGACGTTTCTTAGGGTTGTGCTCACCAGTTGGAAGTGGAGGAAGGTTTCTCGTTCTTGCTGGGCCTGAAGGTTTGACTTCTTCCTCCTCCTCTTCATCTGGTGGATCCTCTTGGCTGTCTCGAGAACTGGATGAGGTGTGATGGGTGTCTCCATCACTGTTGTTGTCGTCGTCGTTGTTGTTGTTCTTGTCTCGGTTGTTGGGGTTATCTTGGTCGTTCACCGAGGGTGCATCAGGGTCCGACGGGGAGACAAACCACCTAACGAGAGGGGGAGGAGAAACCATCCTGGATCTCTCGTCCACCTGAAAGTGGGTAGGTGATCTGAGAAGAAGGGCCTGGAGAAGAAGCTATGGACTCCCTTGATGAAGCCTCAGGTGACGGTGGTGGTGATCTCTCCGGAAGGTGGATGTTAAGGTTTCTGTCGACTTCAACATCATCCCAGGGGACCTCCTCAATGTTCAGCTCGTGCAGCAGATCACCAAGGGGGTCCTGACCCGGGACTTCCGGGAGAATGATCTGATTGGTTCTAGGTGGATCTTCGTCTCTGGGAGGTTGTGAAGAGTTGAGCCATGACTGCAGAGCGTCATCCACATCATTCATTGAGAGAATGGGGAGATTGTCCGCAGGTAGAGGGAAGGCTCGCAGAGTCCCAGAGAGGTTTGACTCAATTGAAGGAGGGGATCTGCCCTTTTCATCAGCAGCGTCATAAATAAGAAGAAGATGATCTTGCCCATTCTGGCTTATTTGACGGATCCGAAATTTAGGAATAGCAGAAGAACCCTCCGATGAAGAGAAAGAGAAGAGCCAGCCCCCTCTTCTATTCTCCAAAGGCACAAGGCTGCGGTGTTGGAACACGGGAGGTGGAGGGAGATGAAGTTCTATGCTCGAAGAGTCGGAAGATTCTAGTTGTCCCCTTTGTCTGTGAACCCTTGGGTCTTCTCCTAAGAGAGCGACATCGTCGGTGACAACCGGGCTTCCCCCATCCGTAACACGAACTGCAGCGGGGCCTCTAAAAGTCCCCGTCAAAAGATCCTCATAGAGCATATCCTGAAGGGCCTGTTCCAGGAAGTCAAAGTTAGGACCCTCCCCCCCACCCCCATCGTCGCTGGCTGAGTCAGACATTGAAGACCCCTATGAAGAACTATTTCCTCTTAGCAGCAGAGGAATAGTTGGTCTTTGAGGAACTAGCCTTTGTATAAGTTCGTTTTTTGGTATACTTCGGTCGAGCCTTTAATCCTGCATCTCGCTCCAAGAGCTCAACTCCTGCCTCGATTCGCATATATTCAGTACGATCAGCTAAGGCTATCGTCCAGTTTTGGGATGCGACGAGATAGAAGAGAAAAATGGGTTCAAGGTGATTCTTTTGGGCTTGATCGTCTAGGCTATCAAAACATTCATCTATGCTGAAAATATATCGTAATTCCTCCTTTTGCCCAGTGTTCAATTTCTTATTGAGTTTGTCATCAACGCACTCCTTTAGGTAATTGGTGATGACGCTTCTTTTGATCTTAAGGTGGGCCGTGTCGCTTTTGGGTTTTGCCGTAAGCGCTACTATTGTGTCTTCTTCTCGTTCAGAGTCCTCTGGGTTAGTGTCAGGATTAACCGGTTCTTGTCTGGGAGCCTGAGTTTGGTTGTTTGTTGTTAACGCCGCAAGGTTATTTGAGATGAGATCGAGTTGTCTTTTGAGAGCTTCAAACCTAGCGGCTACTTGCTGATCCATTTGGGATCCTATTCTTGTCAAAACTATTTTTGGTATTTTCGGGTTAAGATGAGGTCTCTTTGTTTTTGATTTTGGAGATTTACGCTTTATAACTTTTTCAGATCTGGAGCTTCCCCGAGATGAGCTGCCGGCGCCGAGATGACCTCACAAACTGAATTCACTACAGCTTCTTATCCTAAGATTGTAACGTGCCTCAACTGGAGGTAAAACAAGAGTATCTTCAATAAGTTTGCTCACACCTGGGTCCGGGTTCTCCTCTGAGATGGCCGAAGGCTGCGATGGGGGCGTCGGACATTCGTCTTCCCCCAACATCAACAGGCAGTCAAGCAGGAGGCGGAGGCCCAAGGTGATATGTGAAGGTAAGTCTTGAAGATGTTCACTCTTGAAAAGCTGACAGGGTATATTGTATAGTAAAATCACAAAATGAATAATCTTAAGAATAACATCTGAAATATTTACTCTCTGCTAACCTTGTTAGTATTTCTATGTTCAGTGTAGGGTGCTTGAAGTAGAGTTGTGTATACTTATATACTTGTGTTGCTATTAACCTTACTTATTGTTATTAAGTAAAGTGATCTATAAGAAAGTAAAGATCCATAGTTGATAGTACAGTAAACAGAGCTTTGGGTATTGACCCTAAGAATATAACAAGTGTAGTAGTAAGTTAAAATAGACAAGGCATATATCACGTAGAGTGCTTAGTAAAACAGAACAATAGTAATACTCACCATCTAAGATAGATAGCCAGAAAAGACTATCACAACTGATGTTATCTGGAACTAAAACTCAGCTAATACGTACTGCCCCTTTAAGAAACGTTAAAATGACGCTGAAGAATATGACTTAACTTTACCTTAATACTTAATATTGTTCTGATTATACCTAACTATAATAATCTAAACAAATAGTGAGCAATCTATTACTTGGACTTATAAATCAACAACTAAGAAGTAAAATGGATACTGTAGTGTATTGTTTATGATTTTTTTATGAAAGAATATTTACAGGGTGGGTCACAAATTTTTTATCACTTTTAAATAATTTATTAGTAATATACCAGGATCCGTATTAATCAAACCTTAGTCTCATGTTCATCGTTAATTCATACAATTTTATCAGGAAAAATCATATTATAATCAGATCAAGAGTTCTGCAGAAACACAAAATATGAATGATTTTTTTTAATTATTGCGTGGATCGATCAAGGATGATTCTTAAATTTGAATTTCAATAAATTCCTCAATATTTTGAATAATGAAATAATTACTCGGTTGAATGAAAGCTATGGGGATTGATTCGATAGGTTGTGGAAGATAAATAAATGTTTTTGGAAACCGTGTAATAACATTCTGTCGTGGAGAAGAATGACCGCCTCGCAGTCCAGATCTAATTCCAAGTTATTTTTCTATTATGGGTTTATATCAAAAATAAAGTATATAAAAACTCCAACAAGACTGAATGATTTCCAGGATAGTATTATTCATACCGTAAACAAACATGAGATTCATCCAGAAATTGATGCCAAATGACAGAGCCATTTGGCATCAATTGACAGAGCCATTTTTTTTTTTTTTTGGTTATATAAGAAATATCTTTCAGTGGTTGAATGATAAGTTAAACCTCCATTTTAACAAGTGTTTATTAATCTCTATTACTGCCAGAAAAGCTCATCATAATAATCGTATAGATCCTTCCTTCTCAATCTATTAAGCATTTCATTTGAAACAAGTTTAGATAATATTCAATGTTAGCTTTAATGTCAAAATTTTGTTAATCCAAGTAAATTTTCTCATTGATTATCAACTGTATAGTCGAATCAAAATATTCAAAGCAATCCATGTTATAAAAAATACATTCAATATTGGATGATATTATGCCCAAAAATTGACTAGAGAGCCGTTTGGTCAGTAACATCCATCCTCTTCAAGTTAAAATGAGCAATTGAATTTCGAGTGTATTTTACACTACACTGAGAAAAATTGCGAGTCAACTTGACTCATTGCTTGAGTCAACGCTGGCAAAACTCTAATATTGGAGTCTTTTTACATGATTGACTCTACCTGAGTCAATCTGACTATAAATTAGAAGTCATTAGGAGTCAATATGACTCTTATTTTTGAATAAAATATTAGGATGAGTCAAATTGACATACATTTTTTAATCAGTTTTGGGTCAAACTGAAAATTCAAATTTTGGGTCAATTTGACTCGTATTTTTTTCAGTGTTGGCCAGGCAATTAATGTTTCATATGCAATACAAAATGCTCGAAATATGTGCAATTAATTTTGAATAACGTGAATGGGACTTTAAAAGCAACTACTTGTGTAAATAGTTCAGGATGTTTGATTAGAATTGCTATTATGAAGACCTTATATAAGAAGGCCCAGCTCTGTAGTCAGAGTTTGATACATTATAAAGTTTGATGGTAGGGGAAGAGATGATAGAGAGGAAACACTTTCGTTGTTAAATCAGTGGGTGAATACCTACTTTATTCAGAAGCATGTTTCATAAATAAAGGAATAAAGGAATCAGATTAAAAATGAATGAGACACCTGACTTTAGATACTAGTATTGCAAAAATGATCTTTTCAAAATATTAACATATTTTAGCACCAAAAAAATTTCAAATTAAGAACTACTAGACATTTGGATGCAAGGGAACAACTGTTGGTAGAGAAGCTATGGGATGTGTTATAATAATTTCGAAAAAAGTTAAATAAACAAATATTGGCATGTATTTCAGTTTCATTCTAATGGAAAGTTGTATAATTTAAACATTGTGATACATTTATCAAAAACTGATATTTGTTGAGGAATTTCATTCAAATTTTGCTTATTTGATCAGTTCAAACTTTGATTTCTTTTTGGAACCTTCGAATTGTGATAGGCTTTTCTGGCTATCAGTCTACTTGGTGGGTATTTACTATAGTACTGATTACTTTCTGGTTTTATTATTCTTAGGGTCAACACCCGAAGCTCTTCTCACTATACTATTAACTATGGATCTTTTCTTTTCTTATAGATCTCTTTACTTTATATTAATAAGTAAGTTTATATACAATTATATAATGATACACAAATGTACTTCAAGCACCCTATACTAAACAGTGTATTGCTAAACCAAGGTTAGCTAAGAGTAAATATTAGATGTTATTCGTAAGACGATCTGCGGCTGAATACCTGCCAACTAACTCGTTCATTCTACAAAGTTTACATTTATAGTGACATACTAATGACGTACTAACTACATTACATATCTCCCCCTTCCATATAAATTGAAAATGATTTTAAAAATTTTCTTTTCATAACTTCATTTTCAATTAAATAATTCTAAAATTTAAAAACATAAATCCCATCTTAATTAATCCTTAAATTCAAAACATTAAATCTCAAATTGAAGAATTCTAAAATTCAAATTGAATAATCGTAAACATAAAACCTATAACTGCTAAAATTTTTAAACAATTTTGAACATTTATTGATGGTTTAATTCTATTTCTAATTATTCCTTTCTTCCCCTCTTTTTTTCTGAATGTCGATATTGAATAGAGTCTTCAGAAACTTACATTGGGTCTTTCCCATTTGACGACCCCAACCAGATTTAATTTAAATTATATTTTTTATATGTATTTTTGTCCATAGAATCTGAAAATCAAATCCGTTTTTTGTAGAAACTAATACTTTTTGAGATATAAGGGTTTACAGTTATTTATTTCCTATGTATTATTGAAGGATTGAGAACTTTGAAAAAACTGGTGTTTTCATTGAAATTACTTAAACAATATAGATTTTTTACATGAAACAGTAATGTAGTTTGTTGTATCCGCTAGTTTGTTGTACGACATACTTCATGAATGATCAATGAGCTGGCAGGGGGGCTCGGGGGGCGGCACGCCCCCCTCTCTCTGAATTATAATAGGTTAGTCATTATCATTTATTATCATTTCATAAAAAAGAATTCCGCCATATATTCTACTTTACCTAAGACTTATTTTATCAATCGTTTTGAAAAAAAGGATACTTATTATTTTTTACTAATATGTTAATCGACTTCACAGGGAAAACTAATAATTTAATAATATCAAAAAATTACGGATGACTAACCTTTTATTTCTTTTGTTCCTCCTCAGCTGTGTCTTCTTGTTTGGCTGTGTAGAATTTGTGACTGGGTATATGACTACCAGTTGCTGGTGATCTTTCACTGGCAACAACATATCTGTTGTTCATTTAGTCACTGTTCTTATTTAACTTTTATACTTAAATAGTTCACTAAAATTGTCAATTAGTGTTCACTCCTTCAACGTGTGAAAAATTTTCTCGTTTTATCATTGTTACTTTACGAAGGTTTGGTTGGTGTCTATGCTCAATGAAGTAACCGCGGGACTGTGATTTCTAAGATGTTGATTCGACCGGCGCTACTTGCAATCTCTGATTTAGAGTGTTGACTGAACGGTAGCTAACTGCTAACTATGATTAGAAGATGTTTTCTGAACGGTGGCTACCTAAGAACTAACTCGTTCATTATACATAGCTTACATTTATAGTGACATACTAATGACATACTAACTATATTAAATCATTACATCACAGAATTTACAATTTTAATATTTCAACACAATGTATTTTGCCAAACGTACCATAAAAATTATAGTGTAATAGTGCTTTTAAACAAAAGCTCCTTTTTCGACCCACCATATAATACAAAGTAGCTAATAATCACACACTAACCCCATTACAAGAGGGATAATGAAATGGTCCAAGTTTTTGCAAGCATTTCATTACTGTTTTGTGATTATAATTTATTTGATTAAAAAAAAAAACATTATTTTTCCACTAAAAAAACAGAAATTCAAATTCCAGAGGTTCATATTGAAATTTGGATTCATAATTTTCAAATATAGAAAATTTCGAAATCGTTAACTCAATTTAGCTTCACTTGAAATTCGTATAATGTAGCCAATCTGCTCCACTTAATGTGCTAATTTGGTAGAATCTTTCCTTCTTATTGGCGCTTGTTGAAGACATTAAAGTGGATGGTCTCTTTGTAGAAAATCGTGAATAGATTCTTAATTTCATTAATAAATGCCTTGAACCTCATGGAGAAGATTGCGACTAACGTAAACTATATTGTTTTAAGTCATGCAGTACTTTATATATCTTTTCATAGAGAGTATTTTATTCTATTTCTTGTAGATGCCTTTAAGTATTTATGAAAAATTTACTAGAATTGAGGAGAGTCCCGATTCCAATTAGCTTCATTTGGACGGAAATACTGTTTCAAATATACAAAATCAAATTTTCTCCGCCCATTTTCTCAGTCAAATTTGATTACTGGTTGCATTTCCGAGCGGGCGACGCGAAAATCGAGTTATACTATTCGGGAGAAAAGAGTCACGAAAACAGTGTTTAAATTATATAAAAAAAAAATTTCAAGCTATGAAATTTATTCATAAATATTTGTTATCACAATGGAAACTATCAAGGTTTGATTATGTGTTTGAAACCAATGTCTCATTTATAAACCTACAGTACTGTATTTGTTACAAGTTATTAGTATATATAATAAACTGATGTGTACCAAATTTCGAGTAAAGATATTGAACATAAATGGAGAAATAAATACTTAGGTATGTAAGACATTGGCAACTAAGATAGCAGAGCTGTGGTTGGCTGGAGTCTGACCTAATCTTACCTCGTGAATAAATATGTACTTGATGAAAACGTGGACAAATTCATGCGTATTGGCTAACCAAATAGTATTTCTACGTTGTCAATGTAAAATTAATTCCATAATTTACATGTTTTATGCTGATTTACGCCGATACGTAAAAATCTTTAAACTTTAAATACAAATATATATTTAGTATTTATATAGGAACAAAGTCTAGAAAGACCGTTAAATTTAAAGGAAAGACATGCAAGATATAAAGTAACTTAAAAAAGACGTGCCTAAAAAATACACGTCAAACTCATTAGGAATAATAAGAGAAAAAAAAATTCAATCATTAGTCATCACTGAGTTTACTTTATTTGGAATCAACAGGAATCCGTTACTCATTCATGTAATCAAGTAAAACGCAATTTAAATTAGCGGGAAGACGATTAATTTTGTTTACTCAAACTTTAAGTAATGACTAAAAGATTTCTTGAAAGTTATACCCTATATTTACAAATGTTAAAGAGTTTTTTACTTCAGTTTTAGAAATTCTGAATGCATATTATTCCTGCTCTATTTACGAGAAAATGAATTAGGGTAAAATAACAGAAACGAAAGTGCAAAGAATTGTAAAGGGGAATTACACTTATGTGTAATATTGTGCTTTTGAAAAACAGCTGCTAGTAATTACTAATTACTTGTGAGAATTTATTAGTCTGAAACAATTAACAATCATAATTAACAATCAATCATAATTACAGGTGTAAGTTGCTCTTACAAGAATTTAACAATAGGAAGATTTCAGAAGAATGTATTTAGAAACAATAATCCAATGAATTTTATCCTACAGTCTCATAGCATGTTTACGTAATATTTACATTGTTTTTCAACCAAAATAATGACTAAAAATAATAATTTGATTTAACTGATAAAATATTAATAGTTTCCTAAAGATTGATAATGTTGCTACACAACCAATTGTGACGTTCAAGGCGTCGGCGGGAATGGTGATGAGATCTGCATGTTTACATAATAACCTGCCTTATAATAAAATGGAGACAATAATTAACTCGAGCCTAAATATATGGCAATATTGTGTCACATTTTAGAATAAAGCGTGCATGTAATTTAAATATAATAAGCTAAAACCTATATAAAAACATACAGTTCAAAGTTGGTGATGTGGAGCGCATATCTGATAATACTACTTATGAATATCCTCAGTAGGAGGGAATAAAGTCGAGAATTATTTATAAAAATTTAATTTGATTTTGTATTAATAGACTGAAAGCAATAAATTCTATTATTTACATTATTCTGTCGATTTATCAACACGTGAGAAAAAGTTTGTCCAATTAAGGTTTACTGTAAAATAAAATAAAAATATAGAGAGGAAAAAAACACAATAGATTATTTAAATGGAGAAGCAATCATAAAGAGATTTGTTATTAAGATAATAAAATGGTATCTAGAATTAAAAGTACATCGAATATGAATACAAAGGAAATGATTAGAAGATTAAAGTCACTTTTTAACAGAAAATATCATCGATGGGAGCACTCTTCATAAATTGTTACATTCTGTTACATTGTTATGGAGTGAATCGAAGAACAAAAGAAACATGTACCAGCACGATATTCGAATCGAATTTAATCTAGTTCTTATAATTATCAAAATAAATTTAGTTATCAAACGATTTGTAGAAATGTAGAACAATATTTTCAAGAATGACTGGACAATGGACTTGGACATACTGTATTTGAGTACTTGAGATAAAATGTAATTAGTCAAACAATAAAATTAGTACCTGTCTCTGTAATAGATGATAATAACAAAAACTATTCAATTGACATTTCGAATACATATTAGAAAATTAAGTAAAGCATATTAACGTATGAATATTATGTCTAAAATAAATATTGACAATGCAAAGAATTACACGCAATTTAACGTATCATTTCTAGAGAGTCGAACAAACAAATTAAAAAATTTCGCTCACCTGCTCCAAATAGCAATGAATAATTTAATCATGAACTTCAATTGAAAAAGAACCAGCTTATAAAATTGGGTAGAAATCATCCCCGGAATAACTTTCCAGTTTATTTTTTGTATCATTTTTGAAACGTTGAGTATCTGAGTCACAACATCACAATGCTTGATGTTCCGACAGTTAGATGAACTATATAAGTTACAGTAATTTTCGATTTGTTGAAATCTGGTGATCTCAAAACAATTTTATCAAATGTTTCTCATTTATCAAAACTAGAGAAAATGTTAAATTCAATTAATTTATTAAAATGTTTATTATATACATTAGAGTCCACAGACAGATTAAAGGAATACTACTAATTTCACTAGATTTTTAGTTTTCATTCTAATTTGAATTGACGTAATCAGAAAGTAACAAGTAAGCAGTAACTATAAATAATCATTGGACTGTGAAAATTTAACATCAAATATAAGAGTCACTGTGATTATGTATTATCAGTGAAAAGACTACCTGTGATGATGTACTATCAGAAGAGAAAAGAGTCACTGTACATGATAATGTACTACCAGAGAAAAGAGTCACTGTGATGATGTACTATCAGAGAAAAGAGTCACTGTGATGATGTACTATCAGAGAAAAGAGTCTCTGTGATGATGTACTATCAGAGAAAAGAGTCACTGTGATGATGTACTATCAGTGAAAAGACTACCTGTGATGATGTACTATCAGAAGAGAAAAGAGTCACTGTACATGATGATGTACTACCAGAGAAAAGAGTCACTGTGATGATGTACTATCAGAGAAAAGAGTCACTGTGATGATGTACTATCAGAGAAAAGAGTCTCTGTGATGATGTACTATCAGAGAAAAGAGTCACTGTGATGATGTACTATCAGAGAAAAGAGTCACTGTGATGATGTACTATCAGAGAAAAGAGCCACTGTGATGATGTACTATCAGAGAAAAGAGTCACTGTGATGATGTACTATCAGAGAAAAGAGTCTCAGTGATTATGTACTACCAGAGAAAAGAGTCACTGTGATGATGTACTATCAGAAAAAAGAGCCACTGTGATGATGTACTATCAGAGAAAAGAGTCACTGTGATGATGTACTACCAGAGAAAAGAGTCACTGTGATGAAGTTCTATCAGAGAAAAGAGTCACTGTGATGATGTACTATCAGAGAAAAGAGTCACTGTGATGATGTACTATCAGAGAAAAGAGTCACTGTGATGATGTACTATCAGAGAAAAGAGTCTCTGTGATGATGTACTATCAGTGAAAAGAGTCACTGTGATGATGTACTACCAGAGAAAAGAGTCTCTGTGATGATGTACTATCAGTGAAAAGAGTCACTGTGATGATGTACTACCAGAGAAAAGAGTCACTGTGATGATGTTCTATCAGAGAAAAGAGTCACTGTGATGATGTACTATCAGAAAATAGAGCCACTGTGATGATGTACTATCAGAGAAAAGAGTCACTGTGATGATGTACTACCAGAGAAAAGAGTCTCTGTGATGATGTACTATCAGAGAAAAGAGTGTCTCTGTGATGAATTACTATCAGAGAACCGAGTTGCTGTGATGATGTACTATCAGAGAAAAGAGTCACTGTGATGATGTACTATCAGAGAAAAGAGTGCTGTGATGATGTACTATCAGAGAAAAGAGTTGCTGTGATGATGTACTATCAGAGAAAAGAGTCTCTGTGATGAATTACTATCAGAGAACCAAGTCGCTGTGATGAAGTACTATCAGAGAAAGAGTCACTTTGTTGATGTAATATCAGAAAAAATAGTTGCTGTGATGATGTACTATCAGAAGAGAAAAGAGTAACTGTGATGATGTATTATCAGAGAAAAGACTGACAGTGATGAAGTACTGTCAGAGAAAAGAAACACTGTGATGATGTTGTGACCTCATGGATAAACCCATACGGTTTTAATGATGACGTATTATAGTCTCAATTTAATGTAGAGCACAGGGCTGGGAAAGCCAGTCCCCGCAATACACAGTTACGAGATAGTCGTGCAGTTATAAACGCTGTGGTATTACAGTGAAGACTCTGTGTAGTAACGTGTATTGAAGTATAGTCTTTTAGAGTAATCATTTAGTAGTCTTATTGTATTACATCCTTGAAATATGACTAAGCTATGTATAGAACTTATGAAGTCTGAGAATGTAAGCTACACTAGCAGACTTCAGTAAAAGTAATTATAGTGTTTTGAATTAAAACCAGATGATCAGCTTAGGGTAAATCTTTAGTAAACCCAGAGATCTCATTTTTTTGATAATGCGGATGTCGCGGGTTCGTTCCCCATACTGGTCACCAATCTAAGTTTACTATAGATTTACCCTATATGTATCATCTAGTGTTAATTCAAAACACTATAATTACTTTTACTAAAGTCTGCTAGTGTAGCTTACATTCTCAGACTTCATAAGTTCTACACATAGCTTAGTAGTATTGATACAATAAGACTACAAAATGATAGCTCTAAAAGACTGTACTTTTCAACACACGTTACTACACAGAGTCTTCACTGTAATACCACAGCGTTTATAACTGCACGACTATCTCGTAACTGTGTATTGCGGGGACTGGCTTTCCCAGCACTGTGCTCTACATCAAATTGAGACTATAATACGTCATCATTAAAACCGTATGGGTTTATCCATGACGTCACAATGTACTGTCAGAGAAAAGAGTCTCTGTGATGAAGTACTATCAGAGAAAAGAAGAAATATTCAAAGATGTACTATCAGAGTGAGAAAAGTAACTGCTTGATGATAAATTCTCAAATCACAGTTTTCTAATTTCCTTTTTCTTTAATTGTTGTCGTGTATCATTAACAGTTTTTATATATCTGCAAGCATTGCAATTAGTAAAGTTTCTTACTGGAAATGTGAAATTGGTAAACTGTCATCAATTCATTATAGATGCACCTCATTTGACCATACATATATGAGTGATGTTATATTTGTTTCAAATATAAATGTAATAACTCTCTTAAATTAACTTACTTAATGATTATTAACTTACTTATCTTAATAACTAATTTAAATAATCCTTCTTCCCCCTTTCAGACAAGGTTATTTTCATTAATTAATTTACCATGATCACTTGTTTAACAATTCAAAGTGATACATTGAGAAATGTAAGGGGAGGGATATGAGTAAGTAGTATTGTTGCCTTTTCCATATCGATGATACTGTAGTAAGTATTATAAATGTTATGCTGTTAAATAATTATTGTATATCTACAGGTGAATAGAAGCCAAAGAGAAACTGTTCTATTTCTTCTTTGATGATCAGAATGCATAATAAGTTACATTTAAACGTATGCATTAAACTATTCAGTGTGCCCACCAAAATTGTATCCACTGCCATTGAATACATTTATTTAGTACCTATAGTATAATTCATTTATGATACCAAAAATGATAAAGTCACCTAAATAGTTAATAAAAATTAAAATGAGGAAATAGAGAAAAGTAAAAATAATAAGTTATTAACCCAAAATAGTTAAATTGAAAGAACTCGCTTGTTCATTAGGCGTAGGAGACTGTTTATGAATGTATATATGAAGAGTTTGGTTCCAAAACGCGATAAACGCCACTTTTGAAAAAAATGAGTTTCCACCTAAATCAATATTGTATTTCGTCGGTATTGTGGATTTGAATTGTTTATGTTATTATAACCTCAATATGCTATGTGAATGATTGAAACAGAAAATAGTGGTTTTCATCTTTGTACTTTCTTGGTAAAGAAAACACATTTTAACTCAAATTGATCAAAATGGATTTATAGCGTTTTGGAACCAAACTCTTCATATATTCACTAGCAGTGGATACAGTTTTAGTGGTAACACTGTATAGTGTATACTATAGTCATTCACAAAAAGTATTTTTTCCAGGTTAAACTATTCGAATTAACATTTTAATCATATCGGACGACGGATAAACTATAAAAATAAGTTTTACAAATTACTCTCATTTGCCGAAAGAGTTTGTTATTTTATTTCTAGGGATTTCTTTCACTTCATCTTCCAAATTATAAAACTGTTAAAGAGTTTTTTCCACGAGTATTATAGACATACTTTTGTAGTCGTTGGTGGGTAACTGCAATCAGTTTTTCTTGGTTTCTCTCCACCCCAAAAATTCGAATAGTCAAGAAACTATGAGGATACGACAAATAATACTAAAACTAAATTAATTATCTTTAAATAATTGAGTTTATCTTTTATTGGATATCAATAATGTATAATTCCATTATTTTTATATTAATGTGGGTAAATCTACCAAAATATTCCATCAAAGGTTTATGTTTCCCTTCTGTGCAACTTCATCTCACTAATTTCCCAGGCAGTATAACTTTCTTGGGACACGATTGGGACCAGGTTGTGTCATTGGGACTTGCTTGTGTACTTGGGAGAAATGTTGTCCCAACAATGGGACATCACAGTTGAACCAATATTGCTATCCCAGGCATGTCCCAATGTTATTCCGATATTTTCTCCAATTCTTGTTCAAATTCATGAGCCATAGATGCATAACACTGAGCAGATAGTAGTTACCACTCCCAAAATAAGCTATCAACCTTGAAATTTATATCTAAACCAATTTGGTTCGCTTATTTTGTGAAATATGAAGTCCGTTCAATTTCAAAAATAGTTAAAGTAGGACCTAGCTATGTATTTTTGCGCTTTAGGTCCGCCTCTAGTTTACAATATTTTGACACTTTATATAGATAAAAGGAGCCATTTTAAGACGTTTATCATGAATACCATTTTTTGTGGAAACTCTTCGTTTACGAGATATAACGTAACTAAGTTTCCAGTACAAAAATAAAATTAGGCATAACCTTTAGCTACTAGCCCTTTCTCCTAGAATTTTCGCCATTTAGTGTTTTTTGATGAAATAGTTTTGTGATGTGAAAACGTTATCGTAGGTTTTCGTACCTGCTATTTTAGTATACTGCACACTTCATGATTGTTTTATGACCTGGGGGAGGGGGATAGGGGCAGCATGCCCCTAAATCAGAGCTTAACGAAGTTAATCTCATTTAGTGAAAGGGTTAATAATTTATTTTGGGTTAAATAAAAAAAAAAAAAATTGTTACTTACTTAGAATAATCTATAATTTCAGAGTTATAATTTTCTATAAATTGATTGCTTTCTGATCTCTTTGCAGGAAAATATTAATTGCCAGTTCTAATCTAATTTTGACTAGTTTAAATTCTAAAATTTAAATTTTTTGCTTTAATAGCATTAAAGAGCTTCAAGAGACAAGAGTAAGAAGACTTCGGTGTTTTTTTTTTCTTCAAGAGTGAAATAATTTTCTGTTTGTCCGCTTTTGTGCAACTATATATATTTTTTTTTTATTGTCATCTTGGAACTGGTTTGTTAGTTTTGTTTGTTTGCTTGCTTGCTATCATGCAACCGTATTTATTTTTTTGCTATCATGCAACCATATTTATTTGTTTGCTATCATGCAACCGTATTTATTTGTTTGCTATCATGCAACCGTATTTATTTGTTTGCTATCATGCAACCGTATTTATTTGTTTGCTATCATGCAACCGTATTTATTTGTTTGCTATCATGCAACCGTATTTATTTGTTTGCTATCATGCAACCATATTTATTTGTTTGCTATCATGCAACCGTATTTATTTGTTTGCTATCATGCAACCGTATTTATTTGTTTGCTATCATGCAACCGTATTTATTTGTTTGCTATCATGCAACCGTATTTATTTGTTTGCTATCATGCAACCGTATTTATTTGTTTGCTATCATGCAACCGTATTTATTTGTTTGCTATCATGCAATCGTATTTATTTGTTTGCTATCATGCAATCGTATTTATTTGTTTGCTATCATGCAACCGTAAATTTTTTGTTTGCTATCATGCAACCGTATTTATTTGTTTGCTATCATGCAACCGTAAATTTTTTGTTTGCTATCATGCAACCGTAACTTTAAATTTATCCCCTAAACCTACTATAAGACTGTTTTGTGGCTTGCAGTCACGGATTTTCTATTTTTTTTTTTCATATTTCATGTTTATACAATTTATATCAGTTTTCAATGATAAGTTATGAACATAAAGTTGATTCAAAATTTAAATTGATTCTGTAACTGTGCTTATCTTGAACGCGTTAATTTTCTTTTCAGATTTAAGATATTTAATATAATGTCAAAAAATCTTAACTCTGATACTGATGAAGGTCCTCTTGCCAAAAAACAAAGAAGTGATGTATGTTTTTTAAATATATGCGAAACTACTCCGGAATTGCCTACAGCTATAGCAGTGAATCTCTCGAGCCCTCGCAGCACTAAAGATAATTCATCTCATTACTTCAAGAAACCTAGAAGTCCAGTGAGTGACAGAGAATTTTTAACTCAGGTTACAAAAAGTTTATCCAACCAGGTGGAAAATCCTCTCCCTTCAACGTCCAAAAATTCGAGAGTCCATAATCTTAAAACTGGCAGAGAAACTCACCGACGGAAGGAATCTGTTAACAAACGGGAAAAAGATTCTGTAAGAGCTGTAAGTAAAGCTGCATCAAAATTTCATCCGGCTAAAGAGCCGACGAAAGAAGTTTCAGATCAGAATGACGAAGAGTCCGATACTGCTACATTGAAGGAAGAGGTAAAACAACTCAATCGAAAGATTGAAATGCTAACTGATTTCGTCATGAAAAATTTTCAACAAACCAACAATGCCCCTGTCGGAATCCTAGCTGATCCAGGAGAGGAACAAATTGCCGGTGAGTTCTTAACTCCATCACGACCATCTAATAATGCAGTTTCTTTTTCTAGCGGATTGTCAGCTGGAGATAACTTGCCAGATAGGGTCAAGAACAAAATATGGAATAATAAATACATTGATTTTTTCCATATATTATATCCAGAAACAGAGGATACGTATGCCTTTAGCATGAATGATTCTGGCACATCTCCTACCTTGGAACTTTTGCCTAAGAAGAAAAGGCCTTTGACCGACAAAGAATGGTGTCGAGCTTTTGACGACTTTCTTGCTGTATACACAAAGAAGTTTCCAAACGAGATACAAGACCTCATTTCCTGCGGAAAATTTATTAAACAACTAATGAATTGTGGACACAATTGGGTGTGGTATGATACCCAATTCAGAAAGGATAGAGAGTTCTCCATGTGTAAATGGACCACCTTGCGTGTCGATCTTAACTTTACAGCTACGAACACCGCCTCAAATTCAAATCAGAGATCCGTCGCAGTGCCAACTTCAACTTCATCATACATACCGAAAGGGTACTGTTTTGCTTACCATACTAGAAATAAGAAGTGCTACAATCAAATGTGCCAG